>CAUYRT010027625.1:0-58230 GCA_963574885.1 Lepilemur ruficaudatus | reverse complement strand
ACCCCAGGGAGGCATTTGTTCACACGCCAAGCAAGCAGGTCCCACCCCAGAAGGATGCTGCAACCCCAACTCCTCGGCTCAAGTGATCCTCTCCCATGTCAGTCTCCTGAGGAGCTGGGACTACAGGCAGGCACCACCATGTCTGGCTAATTTTTTTAAAGTTTTTGTAGAAATGGGGTCTCACTATGTTGCCCAGACTGGTCTCAAACTCCTGGCTACAAGAGATCCTCCCGCATCAGCCTTCCCAAGTGCTGGGATTACAGGCGTGAGCCACTGCGCCGGCCTGTTTTGTCTTGAAATACAGATCCCACCAAGCCACTAAAAACCCTATAGGCAGGGATCTCTGGGGGCCCAGCGGAGCCCAGCTTGGCCTGTGGCCTGCCCTTCCCACCCTCCAGCAACAAGTCTTCCCGGTGGCAGCAGCAGCTTTCAGATTCGGGGTGTGCTGCTGGCTGAAACTTGGCGTGGAGCAGGCCCCGCTGCCAGTCAACCACGTGCAGGGGGCTGGGGAGCCCTGCGACTCCTACCAGATCCGCACCCACTGGCCTCCAGATGGGGCAGGGCTGCTCCCGTGGGGTCCCCCTCCGGCAGCTCTCGTTACACACCTTGACTGTGATTCTGAGATGGCTCAAAGTCCGAATCTGAGCTGGAGTCTGAGCTGGAGCTGGAGTTGGACGGGCTCGACTGGGCAGACTTCACCCCATGGAGGGGCGGGCGGGGAGGGGAGAAAGGGAAGAGCCATCACCTTACAGCTGAGAAAGGGGTACAGCGAACACCCTGTGGCAGTGCTGACACACAGCAGGTCTGCCCCAGACACCCCCGGGGTCCTGAAGGCACCCACCAGTGCCACTCCTGAGAACCTGCAGGAAGCCGGCACCCCGGGCCATGGGCAGCTCAGCCCACCTCCCTAGCCCCAGGACACCACTGGACTTCCCCACTGAGGGACTTCTAAGTTTCCAGCAGCGCCAGGCGACAGCTCAGAGTACTTCTGGGCCTTCCCATCTGCCTGAGCAGGGGCGCAGGGGACTACACAGCTCTCAGGGAGGGAGGCTAAGGCAAGGTCTGAGGTCTCCAAGGTGTATGGGTCCTGCTCCCATCCACAGGGAGGTGTCCCAGAAAGGTCTGGAACAGGAGAACTGGGTGTGAAAGCCTCTCTTCCAGACCCAGATGCTGTCTTGGGGCTCAGGGATGACAGGTGGCTCCATCTCCCTGCCCAGGTGCTCCCAATGACCCCCAGCTGCCTGAGGCGCTGACGAGCCCGTGCACACTCCTGTGACAGCCCGTGCACACTCCTGTGACAGCTGCCGTGGACCAGCCTGGCCTGTCCCTCCTCCTGCAGCCGTCCATCTGGGCTCAGCCACCAGGGGGCAGTAAAGACCAAAACAATCGCGACAAGAATGCAAGGGGGCAAGATGCCTGGGTGAAGGTGACAGAGCAGGTGCACACGCATGCATGCATGCATGTTTGTGCACAGGAGGCCTAGGGCTGCATCTCCCAGGTGGACAGAAATCGGTCACTGAGTGCTGAGGCCGGGCCAGAAAGGGGCTGCCCCACAGGTGTGTGTACTAGGGGATGTGGCGAGCCCCAGGGACATGATGGGCTCTGGAGGGCAGAAGAGTCCGCAGCTCAGACAGCTGCCCCGGCTCAGGGCCTCCCAGGCCCCAGAAGGCTGTCTCAGACCCAGCAGGCCTGTCCGTGGGCTGGGGGATGTGCAGCCCCCTCACCTCGGGAGACCCATCTGGGGAAACTCAGAGGCTTGAGCGCCCGTCAGGAGGGAAGGAAGGGATGGAGGAGGGAGCCAGCAGGCCTGCTGGGTCCTGGCAGGTGCCACCTGAGGGAAGACCCTGCGAAAAGAGCCCCTCCCCACGGCATCAGGGCATGGGCAGTCCCCACCCTCCAGTGCAGAGCGGAGGGCTCAGAAGGTGCCTGGCGTGTGGGAGGGGTCTTCTCAAGGGTTTACCGCACCTGACCCCACCCAAGCTAGCCCCTTCCGACAAACTCCTCCCACTGGCAAATGGGGTTCCCACCACTGGGGGACGCGCCACACAGACCCGACTCCCCAACAGATGCCAACACGGCCAAGTGCTTGTCCTGGGGGAGGGACAGAATAAGGTAAGAGGCAACTGCCTCAGGGGCCCTGTCCTAACCAACCCCAGCCTCACCAGCTGCCCTCGCTACTTGGGCCAACATGGTCCCGTGTTAAACTTCAGTTTCCCCATCTGTAAAGGAGCAGCCAGCTGTCTGCACAGTCCTCCCTCCGCCCTTTGGAAACTCGGGGCAGGGGCTCCCCTGTGGGGAGGCGGGCTGGGGGAGGGTCTAGGCCCCCTACCCCGTGCACACTCTCCCACCCACTGCCCAGGGTCAGCAGGGACAGGGTCGGGGAGGGCCCCAGACGAGCTTCTCAGTCACGTGTGCCCTTTTCCTTCCACGCAAACCCAAGGGGCAGGGAGGAGAATCCAGAAAAGGTCTCAGCCAAGGGCCTGGAGGCAGCGGGGCTGGAAGAGCTGCTGGAGCGCACACGGGTGCTCGGGCCACACGGAGCGCCCAGGGCCCATGCGTGCACAGTACTGACTGGCTCAGGAAGCCCCAGGGCCAAGGAGACCCCAAAACCGCAGCTGGAGGAGGTGAGGAGCTGGGCTGGGCACAGCACAGCGGGGAGGAGGTGACTCTGATTGTGTGTGGTGGCCACAGCTCCCCAGCAGTGCAGCCTCGTGCCGCCTCCAGGGAGGAATTGGCCCAGCCAATCTCCAGGGCTCCCTGGGCTGGGAAATGTCAGGGACCTCTCAGAAGTCCCCCAGCAGGTGGGATGGGCCTCTTCAGCCAAGAGGAAACCCCGACGTGTCCCCCAGCACCTCCAGCCCCGAGCACAGACGCCACACATCCAGCCTTCACCTGGAGTGGCGGCACCAAGGTGGTGGGAAGTTCCCCAAGGAACATCCCAGGTGTCCCACGAAAGAGTACAAACACTGAAGGAGCCAGTCTGCAGGGCAGGGCCTGCGGTGCCCCAGAGACACCATGCCTAGTCGTAGGACAGGATGTCCCCCAGCACCTGCCCAGAGCTGTGGCTGCTGCACACGTGGAGGACAGAGCAGACTCAGGCACCAGCAAGGCACCAACAGAACCTCCTGTAGCTGGGAGGGCCAGTGAGACCAGGATTTCTGGGAGGCAGCACCAGGTCTCAGGGTCACGGGCAGGTGACACTGTGTCTTCAGGCAGCCCCAGCATGAGAAGTGCTGGGCACTCAGCCTCAACAGCCCGTTGGGCATCCGTGAGCCAGTCACCCCCCAGCCAGCACTGTCACCTCCAACAAGGTCCCACGAATCAGTGCTGATGACATAAACCACCTCTGGCTTCATCTCTGGGAACCACTTTCAAAGTCCCAGCAGAGCCCCAAACAGCAGCCCTGCAAGCAAAGCATCCCACCTCAAGGGTGAGTAAGGATGTGGAAGCCACAAAAGGCCGTCAGGGGCTGGGGCTGAGGCTGGGGCTGGCAGTAACGGTGAGGGGCTCGATCCCTCATTCACTCATTCATTCATTCATTCACGCATGTGCTCAGCACTAGTGTCAGACGTAGCGCTGGGAGACACCGCTGCTATCTGAGGCCCACAAAAAGGCTGGCTCCAAGGCCGACTATGGCCACTGGCTCTTGTGGCTCAAGTCACCTCTGGACAGACTGCTGCAGGATGAGCCCAGGGCTCTCATGGTGACAGGCTGCCCTCTGAGAGGTGTGCTGGTCCCATGCTTAGAAAACCAGTGGGGCCAATCAAGAACGTCACCCCAGGCCCCAGTTGTGTGTGGCAGCCATGGGGTGGGAAGGAAGGGCCGACGTTGCCCGATTCCCCCCAGCCTCCTGGGCAACAGCTGAGCACAGCTCAGGTGCCATCAGGAAACCTCCAGACAGGGAGGGCAGGATGAGCCACCAGTCAGCAGAGGGAGGGACTCCTGCCAGGCTGACCCTGCTGTGGCCAGGCAAGGCACACCTGTGAGACACGCTGGCCCCACAAAAGCCACCAAGTCCCTGCCCATGCTGGGCCTGCACTAGGAGGCAGCTCAGAACCTGCACACCCAAAGGCTGCGCTTCACAGGGCCATCAGCAGGGGAGCTCTCCCACGGCAGGCTCCACCAACCAGGCAGAGGGGAAACTGAGGCACAAGGCGCAGAGGTTCGCCCAGAGGTACAGAGAGCAACTGGGCACGTCGGCTGGTGAGGACCTGAGCCCTGGGCTCCAGAAGCCCCTCCTGCCACATTGCCCGCCAGCTAGCGCCCCCTTCCCCAGCCCCCTGCTCTCACCTCCGACTTGAAGGAGGCCTCGTCCTCCGAGTTGGACTCCTCCACCTCCAGGGGCTTCCTGGCTTCCCGGGGCTCGCTCTCCACCTTCTGCTTCTCCCCCCGGGCGCCGCTCTTGTCCTTGGCTGGCTTCTTGTCTGAGAAGGATGAAGAGGTGCGGGGTGACGTGCCCGGGGCGCTCCGGGACCCCTTGGAGCTGCTCTTCTTCTGCTTCTTGGCGCTGGGCTTTGGCGAGTCCGCGGCAGCTGGCCGCTTGCTGGAAGCCTTGGGCGGGGGTGGGGGCGGTGGCCCCCCCTTTGGGGACAGACTCTCCAGCTTGGTCTCCTTCAGGGCCATCTTGGGCTCCTTGAAGGCAGCCTTGGGCGGCAGCGCCTTCTCCTCCTTGGGCAGCCGGCCCTCGCCCAGCTTCCGCGCGGCGTCCTTGGAGCCCTTGGCCTGCTCGCGCTCCAGCTCCTTGGAGGAGCTCTTGCTCTCTGAGTCCTTGCGGGGCCGCTCGCGGTGCTCCTTGGTCACCTTGTGCGGCTTGGAGGCCTTGCTGCTCTCCTTGTTGGCGTCCTGCAAGGCCAAGGGTGGGGAGCAAGGGGAGAGACATGGTCACACGGTATCTCCAGGCCACTATGCGCCGCCACCCCTGACCCCTACAAAGTATAATCCACCTGGTTCAGCCTCAGCTAGAGAAACTCTTCCATAAAGGGAAAAAATAAGGCAGCAGGTGAGAGTTTTAAATAGAGCTGTCCCTTTAAACTACTAGGAAGTGTCAGCAAGTCCCAGGCGACTGCAGGCTAAGAGTCCCCTCTGAATTGAACTGACCTTCCCTGAGGGATTCAAGAAGAGCACACGTGAGTCAGACAGAGCACGGCAGCCACATCGCCCCACTCTGGCCAATGCTCGCAGCTGCCCACAGGGCCTAGGGACCCGCCCCTCGTCATGGCCTCATCCGGCCCCAGCACACACGCTAGCTGCCCCTGCTCCATCACTCCGGCCTGGCCCTTCTCCCTGTTGCGCAGAGACTCCGCCGTCAGCATTTATTGAGTGCCTACTGGGTTCTCAGGCACTGCACAGAAACAGCTCCCAGACCCATTGGAATTGAAACTGCCTGGCTGGCCTTCCTAAAGCAGGAAGGATACTCTTGGTCTCCACCTCAGGAGGGTTTAGGGTGGAGCCTGGACTCTAGGGCTTCCCACTGGGGACAGAAGTGGGGCAAAGATAGAGAGTGGCTGGAACACAGGTGCAGGGAGTGACATCGCGGGACCCCAGGCAGGCATCTCCTCCAAACGGGGGCAGGAGCACCTACCTCCCTGGCGATGGCGCAGGCCTGGCAGCGAGTGCTCGACCGAGGGGGCTGCAGCCAGCACTGGCGACTGACAGTGGCATAGCCCACAGGCCAACCTGAGCTTTGCTATTCGCACATGTCCATCTTGTCCTCCCTCCATCCCCCATCAGCACTCCCTGCAGCGGCAGCCGTGTCTTCCCTATAGACTCCCTGTGTCACCACACACATCCAGGGGTGTGGAACAGCAGCCGGCCAGGTGCACAGCAGGCCCCAAAGGCTCTCTGGGTAAGAGAGCTTGCCTGGCCTCCCTGACAGGGAAACCAGCAGTAGCCAGACCCCAGGGACAGCCCACAAGGCCCTGGACGGGGGCTCCCAGAAACCAGCGAGAGCACCAGGGAGGACAGAGGCGGCCACACTTCATCAGCTCAGCCCCAGACATGCGGGAGGGGCAGGCTGGAGAGGAGACCTCTGCCACCTGCTCCCAAAGCCACCTGAGTGGCCAGGGAAAGACTACTCCCAGCAAAGAACCACAGGGACAGACGAAGCAGCCGCCACATGTCTGGTCGACTCGGTTTGCATCTTCTTGTTGCAAATCCACAAAACACATCCATGTTAAAGGCTCAGGGACAGTCCCAGTGGCTGTGGGGCCTCTGCCACCCCCTTGCCCCGGCCTGGCCTGGCTCTTATGCCCTGGGCAGTGGGCAGGGCTGCTCACACCACAAGCCCCCCACAGCCAGCCTGGCCCCAGCAGCACTCTCAAGGGGTGTCCCCCTTGGGGCTGGCATGTGGAATGCGGCTCTACTCCTCAGCAGGCTGCTCCCCCCAGGAGGGGGGCATGAAGCAGGGGGTGCCACGTGCCATCCTGGCCCCTTCTCACAGTGGACACACGCCTGTCTGGGCAGAAGGAGCTCAGCTGACGTCAAAGCCACCAAGGGCGGAACGAGAGCAAATGCATAGGGCATGCCATCGGCCTCTGACGAAGTCCCCACCATGGGCTCCTGGCCCTAGGGTCAGCCAAGCCACCATTGCCACCAGCGCCTGCCTTCCTACGGGCACGCAAAGGCCCCCAGGGCCATGGACTCTTTGAAATTATGTACTGAATTTTGAGTACAATGACATTCCTAGGGGTAAGGATCCATCAGTTATGTTCTTATTAAAGTTGTCCATGACCCCTAAATGGTTAAGAACTGAGATTTAGAGAAAGAGCAACCAGGCCAAGTGCCTGACATCAAACAGGGTGACACGGGCGTCACAGCAGCTGCACGTGTGCAGGTCTGGGCATGCTGTGGGTAGGGAACCAAAGGGAGCAACTGTCCTCACAGCATGAGCCTAGGCAAGGCAATCAGAGGGTCATACCATGCCACCCTGGGTATGGGCTGTGAGGTGGGGACAGATGCCAGGGACCAAGTCACCTACCGCTGCAGCAGCCAGACTCACCAGCAGTCCCCCAGCCCAAAGGATTCTGATAAGCAAAGCCCCAAAAGGCCCACTCCATCCCCTCCCTCCCAGCCTCAGTAAGCCAGGCTGAGGCCTCTGCGACTGTCCAGGCAACAGGCCGGCGCCCAAAGGCAGGTCTCTGCCGGTGAAGAGGTGGCTCGTGGGCTCACACAGCAAGGCTGACAGCTCCAATGCCACAACTGTGATAACAAGGCCAAGGGGCTTTCTTGGACAGAAGCAGCTCGGCAGGACCTCGTGCTGCCTGAGAAACCTACACAGACACCTCCTAAGCATCCCGGCCAGGTAGCTGGAGATGGCTCCCGAATGCAGCGAGGGTAGAGCCAGGGGACCCTGCCCACAGCCTCCTGAGCCTGGCAGACAAACACCCCTGGCTCGGGGATCCTGGGGGTCTCAGAGACACTCCTGAAAGAGACGCCATGAGCAGTCCCGGCTGATGAAGCCCTGCAGGCTGCAGGGAGGACATCTCTCCACAGAGTTTTAGGTGACTTTCGAATGACCAGGACAGAAGACATAGCAATGACTTCTCTTCAAGTTTTGCATGGACTTCCCAAGAACCCTGCGTGGCTGAGAAAGAAGTGGCCAAGATCCCTAGCAAGAACTTTCCTTTCATTTCACCTCCGTGAGGCGCAGGGAAAACAGGACCGGGGAGACCCCAGGACCACGTCCCCTACCCCAAGACTCTGACGGATCTGAGGATTCCCGAGACCTGCTGGTCCTTGGACCTGCAGGACCAAAAGTCCCTGCCTGGGCCCATGCAGGAGGCGGTAAGACAGCCGGCAGCCGTGTCTGTCTGGTCTGGGGTGCCCAAGCCCGCAACACCCCCAGCCCCAGGCAGGTGAAGCAAGAAGAACACAGAGAGAAGTGGAAACATGTGGGGGCAGGGACGTGACGCCCAGGAGCTGCCCGAGGGCCCTGCAGGCCTCGGCCCCCAGGGGCGGCGGCGCTAAGTGGGCGGCTGCAGGGGGATGGAAGGCACGCCCGCAGGTTTAGAGGAACAGGTGATACCATCCGAGGGGCTTTCTAACTCGTCCTCTGAGCAGTCGCTCTGGGATGGTTCAGAGAGAGAGAGAGAGGCGCCTCAGGAAGGCTGAATGCCAGCTGCCCAACTGTGTCGAGATGAGACAATACATCGCTTCTTCCTTCCCAGAAGAAGGCTGAGAAGGTTGGCTGGCTCCCCACACACCCCCGCCCTGCTCCCAAGAAAGCCGCTGCCAGAGAAGCAAAGCCCGGCACAGCCGAGCGCAGGGGCAGCAGCGGCCTGGGGTGGAAGCGCTCTTGGAGCTTCGGGCCGAGCAGTCCTGAGGCCCAGCCCAAGCTCAAGGGGGAGGGGAGGGGGCTGGGGAGGGTCTCTGGCCTCAAGACGGACAGGGCAAAGAGCCCACGATCACGTGGCTTAGTCCTGAAATTGTGAGGAAGCGGCAGTGAGCAGCAAGGGAGAGCGCAGAGAGCTCGAAGAGGAAGACACCAAGGGAGCGAGTTCAGGTGCGGAAGGCCCAGCTCTGCGCAGGGAGGGCGCCCAGGGCCCCCACACCACTGGGCCTTCTGCCTCACTAACCTTGGAGCCGTGGGACGGTTTGGTCTTCTTGGGGTCAGAGAAGGCAGAGAGTGGAATTGTGGGTAACATGGGGTAGTCGGGGCTGGGCCTGGACACCGTGTCTGCTCCTTCGGGCATTACCATCACCTAGTGACAGAGAAGAGACAGGCGTTATCGACGGGCAGGGGCCATCTGGACAGGAGGAAGGAGGCCACGTGGGCCAAGGCAGGAGCTTCCCTCTTGGGGCGAGGGGATAAGGGAGCTTCTGAGCTCCGCTTCCCAGAAGAATCACGGGTGTGTCCCCTGTGGCGGCTGAGTGCTGAGCGCTCAGGCAAAGCGGGCTCAGCAGCGGAGAGCAAAGAGAAGCCGGGGTCCCAGGATGGCTGGGCCGCACAGCCCCCAGGGCACAGTGGACCGGAGGGCCGGCCGAGAAGACTGGCGGAGCGCGCCAAGAAGCATGAGGAGGCAGCTGCGGCCAAAGCCCCGATCTACGTGCTGGGGCTCAGAGAGACCGCAGGCATGGTCTGGAAGGGCCAGAAGCCAGCGGGCACCCAAGGCAGGCGGCTGTGGGGCAGAGCGCAGTCTCCAAAGGGTTTGCACGGATGCAACTTCAGCGGGTCCCACATGCCCAGCGGGACGAGCCCTCCCGCTCTTGCAGGTGCCTGAAGCTGACCCAGAGTGTGAGTGGCGAGGTGGAGGGTGAGACCATGGCAGGAGGTGGCCTTGGCGGAATGAGCAGCCACCGTTCTCTGCAGAAGCGGCGGTGCACAAGCAAGGTGGCCAGCCTGGAGTGGGAGGCGCTCGCTCCTGGCTATGTCAGAAGGCCACAGTCCTTCCAGGAGGTGCTCCCAGGAAACACCTGCCCGGGTCCGATGAGGCTCTCAGGACACCGGCTGCAGGAAGAGGAAGCCCGGGGCAAGGTCTCGAAATCCCAACACTGCAGATTAACGTGACCACCGGGGCCAGTCACACAGAGAATCCTTCCATGTGGCCTTGAGACCGGACAAAAGCAGAAAACATACTTAACAAAAAGTACTAAATTCAGGCGAAGCAGCGCCACGAATGCCCGCGAGCACCTATGATTCCTCGGAAGCCAACCCCTTCATCTGAGGACGACGACATAACACGGTCATGGGGACACGGGTGCCCCCAGGCTACCAGGTCAGGGCCGCTCCTCAGAGCCCATCTGACCACAACACCAGAGAGCGCTGGACCCACGGCACATCTGCCCCGGCTAGGCCTGGACGGGACCAGCTTTGGGGAGAGCCGCGGCCCAGCCACCGACAGGCTGCTCTCCGGGAGACGGGGGCATGCTCCCGCGTTAACCCACCCTCAATCGCTCACGATCTATGCCCGAGACTGACAACCACACGAGGGTAACGCACAGCCCCTCTCCTCTGTAACAGAGCCCCGTGGCAAAAAGAACAGGTACCGTGAACCAATGATCCGCTCCTACCTGCGACAGGGTGCTGCTGCGGGGACCTGTTTCCCCGGATGGAAACACAGACCCTGGACTGACAGGGCAGGGACAAGAGATAGTCCTGAGGAGCAGGGCTGGAACAGCAGAAGTCCCACCCTGGTCACTCTGGAGGGAGCGTCTGGAGCCTCGAGTGAGGAATTTCAAGAGCTGCGAGTGACCCCATGGTGAGGGGCATGAGGAGGGCCGCCTTCTGCAGCTCTCCCAGCACCGACAGCCACGCAGGTAGGGGCTTCAGCCACTCACTGCCGGACAGACACTCTGGGCTTTAGGACGGCGAACACAGAAGCCTGGTCACGTGGTCCTGGGAAGCACCTGACAGAAGCCACCGTCCCATGGAGGCCTCAGGCTGTTCCTGAGGCTAAGCACCTTGACTGTCAGCCCTGGGTGAGCCCCTAAGGCCCAGAAAGTTCCTGACCAGCTGCCAGCTCCTCTGGGCAGCCCTCTGTGGGCGAATGGCGCCCGGGGCAGAGACCACCCACGGTGCCCACACAGCCCGCTCTGCCTACCAGGGCCAAGGCTGCTCCCTCCCTCCCTCCCGGCCCTGCACAGGCTGAGCCAGACCTTCCTCCCAGCCGCAGCCTCCTCCTCCCCGCCCCTTGGTGGCTGCTTAGCCCTCAGAGCCTTCCTCTCCTGTGAGCAAAGGGAACCGCCGCCCGCGGGAGCAAGGGCCTGGCTGCAGCCCAAAAGGCCCTGGACACTGCTTCCCAGAGAAATGTGACTACGAGGGCTTCAGGAGGCCCAGAAACACGAGACACGCGGGCGAGCATTGTGGGGAGTCCAGGGTGCGAGAAGCAGGTGGAGAGGCAGAGGCGGGAGGGCACTGGGCCTGCACTGTCCAGTGCTGCCCTGCCCCCCTCACCTGCCGATTAGGACACGAGGCGTCTTTATTAGGAACACGGTAGGACGTGCTCAAACCTCCCACCACGGACACGCTATTCCCTTCACTGGAAAAGGCAAAGACCATCGCAGACCCAACAGCACTCAGTGGAGAGCAAAGGACTGCTCCGAGACACCCACTGTAGCCCCCACTCCCTCACACACGCAACATGCCACACACCACACATGACCACCACACACACCACCCGTGACATGTCACAGACCACGCATAAACACGCCACACACAACACATACCACACGTGACATGTAACACGCCACACACAACATGCCACACACACCCCTCAGGGAACACACGTCACACATGCCACACACTTCACACAACCCACATGTTATAGCACATACACGACACATGCCACACACATGTAACACACACCTCTCCCACATACTCCCAGAAACACCACACACACACATGCCACACACACACCCACGCAACCCCAGCCCCACTCCATCAGAGATGCAGGCTGACAGCCAGGCAAACGCTCTGTGACCCTGGGTCACTGAAGGTGGCTGTGCCGTGCCATGACCAAGCCTGCACATGCCTCCACACGACATCCACCTGCAGCCAGGCACCCCGTCCTCCACGAGCCACCCCCAGCTCCCGCACCACACCAAGCGTGCAAGGGCCCAACGGCTCCACTCGGGCCGCCATGCCACCACGCCAGGATCCCACCACACAACTCACTGGAGAGCCCTAGTTCTCAGCTGACACTGGCGTCTGGCCTCACGGGACAAAGGGGATGGGCAGCGCAAACATCAGGGCAGGGCCCTCCACAGAGGAGTCCCTGCTGCCTCCCCGGGTGGCCCTGCCAGGCTGGTTATGAGCCGGCTCCGGGCCCGGCCACGCGGACAGACCGGCCTCGCGCCCATTCCTTCCCGGCCACTTCCTGCAGGAAGATGCTTATTAACCACAGCTGCCTGGGAGGCCGCAGGATAACCGCAACTTGTCATCCACAGCCGCCCACGCCCGCACGGACTCCGAGCACCTGGCCCCTTCCAGCTCCGCCAGGCACTACCCATGCGACCTACACCTGCGCCCGGGAGATCCCAAGGCGCCCCCAACAGCAACGCCTCCGGCACAGGAGCCAAACCAGGGCAGCCTCAGCCAGCACAGTGGCCACTGGGCAGGGCGGGGCGGGGGCCCGCCCGCTCGGGGAACACTCACCCCGCCAGCCCTCAAGAGCTTGTACCGGAACTCAGTGGTGGGGTTGTTGAAGGTGAGCTTCTCGCAGCGCAGGTGGTTCACGGGCGGGTTGCCCTCCAGGTTCAGGAACAGGTCATAGGTGAAGCAAACCTTCCGCGGCTCCTCCTGGAACAAAGACAACAGGGAAGTCCATGTCAGAGGGGCGGGCAGGAGGCCACAGCCACGGGACAGGGACGGAGCTCCCTCCTCCCTCCTTCACCTGCCTCCGCTCGCCTCCCCCAAGACCCTCCTCTGCTCCACTCTTGGTGCCTCCTCTTCCTCAAAACAACTCAACCTACAAAAGCAAAGATCATTAATAACAGTGTGCTGGGTCGCTTAGGAGGAGCATCCCTGCCGCTGGCAGAGACAGCCACATGCACGCATTCCCCTTTCATCCCTCAAGGGACCCACTGACAAATGGGGAAACTGAGGCTCAAAGACACAAAACTAACAAGTGGCAGTGCTGAGACCTCACCCCAGCCTCTGATCTCACTGCCTCAACCCCTGTCTCCTGCCCAGCAAGGGTCATGCCCGACAAGGAGCCTAAGACACAGACGCAAATGACAGACACCAGAACGCAAGGCGTCAAGAGAACAGAGACGTGAGATCACGACCCAGTTTCTGGCAGGCTCTACCCATACCAGGAGCCATCCTGCACCCTCACCGCCCCACAAGACAGGGACCTTCATTCTGGTTGCTGCCCTGCAGCACGGATGGCACCTGGCGCAGGGCAGGCGCTCGATGGATCTTCAGGACAAGCGAGTGAGGAGCGGCCGTGAGTGAACAGGACTCTGACCAAGCGGCGTGGCGTCCACAGAAAGGCTGGGGTGCTCAGGGCAGGGCTGGCCCACTGGGAAGGGGCTGTCTGCACCAGTCCCTTCTGGGGCCCCGGAGGGAGTGCACAGGGTCAAGTTTCTGTGAACCTTGACAAAGCAAGAACCTTTCATGTAAAGAGTCCACTTCACCCCAAATCACATAAGCCTCAGGCCCCACAGAACGGAGATGTGCTCTTGGGGCAGCAACGCCAGGCTAGTAAGGAAAACGGGGTGGGGGGAACACGAGAGACAAGCCTGAGTGTCACACTGAGGAACTCAAGTTTGAGCAAAGGCGCTCATGTTTACGGGAAACCGGTGCTCAACGAGGGCACCAAGACCATCCGATGGGAACCAAATCGTCTCTTCAACTAATGGTGCTGGGACGACTGGACATCCACACGCCAAAGAATGAAGGGGGGCCCGACCTCACACAAAAAAACAGCTCATCTGGGATCAAAGACCTAGACGTAAGAGCTAAGACTATACAGTTCTCAGAAGAAAACAGAGGTATACATTGTGACATCGGATTGGGCAAATCTTTTTTTTAGACAGGGTCTTGCTCTGTCACCCAGGCTGGAGCGCAGTGGCACAATCAGAGCCTCCACTGCCGCCTCCAACTCCTGGGCTCAAAGGATCCTGCCTCTGCCCCGCAAGTAACTGAGACTACAAAGTATTTGCCACCATGCCTAGCCAATTTTTTTCTTTAAATATTTTTGTAGAGAGGAGGTCTCACTCTGTTGCCCATGGTGGTCTTGAACTTGCCTTGGCCTCCCAAAGCACTAGGATTATGGCCAGCAATTGTTTTTCAGATAGGACACCAAAGCCACAGATAACTAAAGAAAATCAGACAAATCAAACTTCACCAAAATTTTAAAAGTTTGTGCTGTAAAACAGGACACCATCGAGACAGTGAAAAGACAAGCTACAGAAGGAGGGAAAATATTTGCAAGTCATTACTCTGATAAGATTTTGTATCAAAAACATACAAAAAAATTTTTACAATAATAAAAAGACAAATTACATGATTTAAAAATGGGCAACGGATGTGAACAGACATTCTTCCAAAGACATACAAATGCCCAAAAAGCACATGAAAAACTGTTCAACGTCACCAGTCACTAGGGAAATGCAAATCAAAACCACAATGAGACACCACTGCACACACACTAGGATGACTACAATAAAAAAAAAAAACAGAAAATAAGTCTTGTCGATGTGGAGAAAATAGAACCCTCGCGCGCTCTAGAGGGAATGTGAAACGGCACGGCCGCTTTGCAAAACCGCCTGGCAGCTAGCACGTCCGATACAGACCACGCATGTGAACCACACGTCGACTCCCAGATATATCCCCAAGAGTAATGAAGACGTGTTCACACATAACTTGACACCTATGTTCATGTGCCGTGTTTTTGTTGTTGTTGTTCTTGTTCCAGGCATTGTTTTATTTTTAATTTTTTCTTATTTCAGCATATTATGGGGGTACAAATGTTTAGGTTACGTATATTGCCTTTGCCGCATCCGAGTCAGGGCTTCAAGCGTGTCCATCCCCTAGACGGTGTGCACCGCACCCATTAGCTGTGTATATCCCCATCCCCCATTCCCTCTTCCACCTGCCTGACACCCGATGAATGTTACTACTATCTGTACTAGTACTTTAAGTGTCGGTCAGTTAATACCTATTTGACGGTGAGTGCAGTGTTAACAACAGTCAAAAAGTGGAAACAGGCCGGGCGCAGTGGCTCACACCTGTAATCCTAGCACTGTGGGAGGCCGAGGCGGGTGGATAGCTCAATCGGCAGTTCGAAACCAGTCTGAGCAAGAGCGAGAGCCCGTCCCTACTATAAATAGAAAGAAATTAATTGGCCAACTAAAAATACATGTAAAAAATTAGCCGGGTATGGCGGTGCATGCCTGTAGTCCCAGCTACCTGGGAGGCTGAGGCAGAAGGATTCCTTGAGCCCAGGAGTTTGAGGTTGCTGTGAGCTAGGCTGATGCCATGGCACTCTACAGCCCGGGCAACAGAGTGAGACTGTCTCAAAAAAAAAAAAAAAAAGTGGAAACAACACAAACATCCACGGACAGATGAATGGAGAAACCAAGTGAGGTCCAACCACACAGTGGACTATTGCTCTGCCTTGCAAAGGAATGAGGCTCTGGCACAGGCTACAACATGGATGAAGCTCAAAAACACTGCACTGGCCCGGCGCGGTGGCTCACGCCTGTAATGCCAGCACTCTGGGAGTGCCGAGGCAGGAGGATTGCTCAAGGTCAGGAGTTCAAAACTGAGCAACAGTGAGACCCCCGTCTGTACTAAAAATAGAAAGAAATTAACTGGCCGACTAAAAATACATAGCAAACATTAGCCAGGCATGGTGGCGCATGCCTGTAGTCCCAGCTACTCGGGAGGCTAAGGCAGAAGGATCACTTGAGCCCAGCAGTTTGAGGTTGCTGTGAGGTAGGCTGATGCCACGGCACTCTAGCCCGGGCAACAGAGTGAGACTCTGTCTCAAAACAGAAACAAAAAAACCAAAAACTGCACTAAGGAAAGACGACAGACACAAAAGGCCACAAATTATAGGACTGCGTTCACATGCAATGTCCAGAACAGGCAAATCCACAGAGACAGGACGTGGATTAGTGGGTGCCATGGACTGGGGCAGGGGGACATAGGAAGTGATTGCTCATGGGTATGGGGTTTCCTTTAGGGGTGATAAATATATTCTGGAATTATAAAATTACCACAATCGCACAACACTGTGAAAACACTAAAAACCACCAGATTTGTACACTTTAAAAGGGTGAACTTTTCGGTGCCTACCACGTGTTCACAGCAGTGACCAAGACTGAGCAGGGGTCCCTAACGTTACGGACAGTCAGGACACAAAGGTGAAACAGCCACGGCAGCAGCAACAGCGTGACACGCAACCGAACGCACTGTGTCACACCGTATTTGCGGAGCCCCGACCACAGCCAGAGCTGTGAATGCTCTGTGAATGCTGCGAATGCTTCACAGCCCCCAACACAGAGCTCCTAGTGTCCCCATGTCACAGATGAAGAAATCGGATCAGAAGGCGGAGATCTGGTCAGCAGCAGAGCCAGGACTCGCCCCAGGCAGGTGCCCTCCGGACTCCCGGGGTCTTGGAGAGGTCCTCGCACCCACACACACCGAACAGGGAGGGCGAGCACAGCAGGAGGAGACCAGGCCGTGCTCCTTACGGCTCGCCGGCGGGGAGGGCACCTGCAGCCCTGAAGCACCCCACGTGCGCCCTGCCGCTAGCAATGCTGCCATGTGAGTCACAGCACGCTGCGGATGGCTGCTAACTCGTGCTCCCTCTGGGTGAACCTGGGACCCATGATGCTTAGGAACTCCCAAGAGGGCTGCGGGTCTCTCCCTGGATGCCCCTCTAGAAAACCAGCTTCCCAAGCGGCTGGGACGTGGCAGCACCTTCCTCCAAGGCCCAGCAGCAGCTCCGTGAGTACTGGCAGGGTCATAGGCGGTCGGCTGGCAGGCCCGGGGTAATAGCCATGGCTACTCTAGCTGGACCCCAGAGTGGCCCGACTCTAAGCACTGGCAGCCACCTGCTGGACTCAAGCAATCTCGAGCCAGGCCAGGAGGAGCCACCCACTCCCGGGCCACTGGCCACAAGCCAGCATCTCTCCAGCCTCGGCAAACTAAGATGCAGAGGAACTGGCCAAACCGGTGTCGGTGCCAAAAGCCAAGGTTGTGCACACCTCCATCCACAGCGCCAAAGGGCGGGGAGTCTAGGCCATGCGCCCAGCACGCCTGCCTGCACTCCTCAAGGCAAGGGGCGTGGGGCCTGAGGGGCCAGGCTGGCCTGACACAGGGCACACCAAAACCAAGGCCACAAGCTGTGGCCGCTGACCACGCTCAGAGTTCCTGTCGGGAGAGGCCAACGCTCCCTCCACCCCACACCCAGAGCTACCTCCCTGCCAGGGTGTGAGAGCAGAGGAACCAGCCCTACAGTGGGGTCTCCCGGCTCCTGCCAACCCCAGGCTGTCACCCAGCCATCTCCTCCCTGCCGAGGCTTGTCCCTGGGCTGTCTGACGTGCCCTTGTGAGGCCCTGGGGTTCACAGACATATGCTAGGCTTTAAAAAATAATAAAGTTAAACCTGAATGTGACTGTGGCTCTAGATCCAAGTGCCAGTTTATAAATGCCCGGAAACACCGAAACATCACCACGGGCTGCCATCAACATCCCTGTGGGACAAACAATGCAGCTTCTTCTCAAAATTGCAAGCGAGACAAAAAAGATTGAAAGGGGCTGAAGAGACAGCAATCAAGAGCGATGCACCGACCTCAGTGGAATCCTGATTTGAATAGATTATTTTTAAAAATACACACACAGAGTCATCCCCCAGTACTGGCAGGGGATGGTTCCAGGACACGGACATGGAGAGCTGACTGTGTGTGTGTGTGTGTGTGTGTGTGTGTGTGTGCGTGTGCGTGTGTGTGTGTGTGTGTGTGTGTGTGTCTGTGTGTGTCTGTGATGATGGAAGAAATTGACATTATTGGATGTGATTTTTTTTTTTTTGAGACAGAGTCTCACTCTGGTGCCCGGGCTAGAGTGCCGTGGCATCAGCCTACCTCACAGCAACCTCAAACTCCTGGGCTCAAGCGATCCTTCTGCCTCAGCCTCCCGAGTAGCTGGGACTACAGGCAGGTGTCACCATGCCCCGTTAATCTTTTCTATGTATTTTTTAGTTGTCCAGCTAATTTCTATTTTTAGTAGAGACAGTCTCATTCTTGCTCAGGCTGGTCTCGAACTCCTGAGCTCAAATGATCCACCCACCTCCGCCTCCCAGAATGCTAGGATTACAGGCGTGAGCCACCGCACCCGGCCATATATTAAGTAACTATTAACTGACCAGTTTCTAGGAGTGATGATACTATGGGTAGGTCTTGTTTAAAGAGTCCTCTCTCTTACAGACACATGCTGACATACTTACAGACGACTAGATGCGACGTCCAGAACTTGATTCAGAACACTCCCGGAGGCCAAGATGAGAAAACATGGCACGCAAGTCGGCAACTACTGAAGCTGGATTGGGGATGGGGTGTTGCTCTGCCATTCTCTCGACTTCTACACACACACACACACACACACACATATATATATTTTAAAACTTTCTGTGTTAAAGAAGAGAATTAAATACATATGCTAGGCTCTGCCCCATCTGCCTTACAGCTCTGAATCTCAGTTCAACACTACCTGTGAACCCCCGGAGCCTGCCTAGGAAGAGGGTGAACATGCCCCTCCCCCCTGCAACCCTCTGCTCCCGGCCCCCCTGGAGTCCTCCTGGGCCACCGGGCCTCGCCCTGCTTCAGGTGGCCGCCCCAACAGCAGGCACCGAGCTACACAGCGCCGTACCCAACCCATACAATCGCTCTGATTGTGAGTCACTGTTCTCACCAGCCGTCAGGAGAAGAAACCGAGGTTTTGTGGGGTTTGATCGTTTGCCAAAGCCACATAGAAGCAATAAAAGCCAAACACGCCGGTCTACGCGTCAGAAGCCACGCACCCTTCCTCCAGATAAAGCCCTGACGCGCTCATCTCGGGGTTCCCCAGTCCACGGCACGCTGGGGCAGGCGGGGCGGGCCGACCGTCAGCAGCAAGCAAGGAAAGAAATGTGGCAAAGCGCAGGCCAAGAAGCACATGGCCCTGTACTGAAATCCCACCCCCAGCGCGTGGCCTAGCTGGGACGCCGCACAAGAGCGCAAGCACGTATACAAGCCCACTGAGGCCCTCCTGCCACGAGGGGACACCCAAGGTGCCCGAATGCCCTCAGCAGGAACTGGCAGGGAAACCACAGCTGGGCTGCGTGGCGGGGTGCGGGGAACAAGGGAGAGCTACCTGTTCACGGGGACAGCCACGGACAGCGAGTTTAAAGCTGCACATCACACACACCCACACTCACTCACATATGCACGCTCACACAGACAAAAAAAAAAATGTTTTCAAAGGACAATTAATTGCGTGCCATGGTTACTTCAGAGAAGTGGGCTGGAGAGAGGATTTCAATTCCTTGCAACCTGCACAGACCACCTTTGTAATTAGAAGAAGAAAAACTTCAGGAAAAAGAAAAGGCTTAAGAAAAAAACCAACACAAAATGGGCTGAAAACTGTGGGCTTCATTTGGGGTCAGAGACCTCCTGGGTGCTGAAGCAGCACGTCACCGACTTGCTGTGTGACCCTGGCCGCGCTGCTGCACCTCTCTGAGCCTCCGTGAGGGGAAGGAATCAAACCAGAAGGAGGGAGAAAGGACAGTGGTGGCTCTGGCCAGCAGGGTCCCTACCAGGTCTGCCTTCCTGTGCTGCGGAGGCGGCAGAGACTCCTACTCCCAGGTGCACCTGGGGCCTGCCCAGGACAGGTACAGGGCGGATGGTCACAGAGCCCTGTGTGAGACAGTGGCAGCAGCAGACCACTCACATGCCTGTCAGGAAGAAGCTGGCCCTGGTCAGGGAAGGACGGGACACTCTCTTTTTGTCCCTCTGCTGTGGAGTCCTCTGCTGCCCCTGGGAGAAACCCGACAGGCACAGCAGGTGGTTCTGAGGGCAGGCTGTTGAGCCAAGCTGGCTCATCCACATCCTGTGCAGCCCTGGGCAGGTCATGTCACTCACTTGTTTGTGCCTCGGCTTCCTCACCTGCGCAGGGGGACTACGAGAACCCAGCCACGCGCAGGTGCCCGGATGTGCCACCTATCTTCACACGCGGACTCCAACTCCCTAAGACACACTGCCCAGAGAGAGCAAACCTCTGGGAGCAGTGAGTGCACTCGGCCTGCTGCTCTGCCTCAAAGGCAGGCTTTCGATGCAAACGCAGAATACGCTGGGCAGACAGAAGCACGGGACAGAGTCCAGTTTTCACTCCACACGCTCCGGTGTGACCTGAGATTTTGATAACCTGAATACATTCCTGCATCCATAAGCAATTAGACACCCAGACCAGAAGGCGGACAGGCAAGTGCTACACTGTAAGGAGCTTTCTACGGAAACGGCCAAACAACTTTAGGCTTTACGGTGGCTTCTATAATCTGGAAACCTAACTGAACGATTTCTCCCCAAGCTAACACCAAAAAGGGGGAGAAAGCAGCTTGAAAAAGCAGTTTGAAAAAGAAATCCGGGCCAAGTGTGGTAGCACACGCCCACAGACCCAGCACTTTTGGGGGCCGAGGCGGGAGGGTCACCCAGGACCAGGAGTTGGAGGCTGCAGTGAGCTGCGATCGCAGCACTGCACTCCAGCCTGGGCTACAGAGCGAGACCCCATCTCTTTTTTAAAAAAAAGAAAAAGAAAGAAAGAAAGACCGGAAGAAATGGATCAGAAGAAATGAAATGGAAGACAGGAGGCAGCGTCCCCAGGACGAGCCCATGACACGTGGGGAACATAACACGTACTTCCAACCGCAGGCCGATTCTTCCAGCCCCTCTCCAAGGCCCAGGAGTTGGCATCCAGGGGAAAGCGCCTGTCCCTGCCACCGGGGAGCCTTGGGTGACTGTGATGAGCTGTGGGTGGGGTCTCTCCAGGGGCTTCGCCACCCGGCTGCAGACCCTGCCCTCTAGGAAATCCAGCAGCGTCTGGGGTCCCACATGGAGGAACAGAAAGATGCCAAGGGGAAAGACAAATTGAGCCGCACGGCCAGCGCACATTCACGTGGCTTGTCACAACTCAGCAGCCCCCTGACCTTCCCTGTGTGTCCTCACACAATGTTCCTTCTGTTCTGGCTCCTCACAGTCCACTGGCGAGGGCCTTCCCCCTCGGCTGCAGCACCCAACCAATTGTCTCCGGCTGGGAGCTCTGCGGGCTGGCGGAGGGGCTGCCGCCTCCTGAACTCTGCAAAGCCCTGGAGAGCCTGGGAGCCAGGCAGCAGGGGCACAGGGAGGGGAGAGCACAGTGGGGCCCAGAGGGCTGCCGCCCACACAGTGGGATCAGCTGCCCCACTCTCCGTTTAAACGCAGGGCAGGCAGGGGAAGCCCGGCAGCGAGTGCTATTTCCACCATAAAGGGGGTTGCGGGGATCAGGATCTGGCGGCCCTGGTACCTCCCCCAGCATGTCCCCAGCTCTGCCAAACTGCCTGTGCAGCTGCCCACGGACCCCCACCACCAGGAACCCAGGATGTGCCCAAGAAGATGCCTTAGAGGGTTTTAAGGCTCTGAAGCCAGCACTGTTTCACTTACTTCTAAGAACCTTCACGCATAAAACCATGCAAACCTCCCAATAAAAGGTACCAAATGTACCAAGATGCCCTTCCCATGCCTCCAGATAACTGCTGTGAGCAGAGCCACAGAATGCTGGTGACAACTCCTGTCCAATAGTAGCTTGGTGTGGGGGAGGATGTTTAACATTCGTGGCAAATAACCAAACGCACTTCTTTTTCACATTTTGCCACTTCTGAGCATTGGACTGTCTCTTAACATCAGTGTGCAGCATTAACATGTTTCTTTTCCTCCTTCCAAAATGTGTCATTAAATTGATGGCGTAGGGCAGAGGAGGTGGAGCCACAGCAGGGCAAGTTCTCACTCCCTGAACCATCATCCCGCTCTCCTCTGCTGTCGCTGTTGGCGCTGGGTTCCACACGGCGGGTGATTGCTCACACAGCAAACACCCACAGGGTGCCAGCTGGGGCCGCAGGCCTGACGCCAGATGCAGAAGTGACAGAGTGGTTCACTATGAACTCAGACAACCTCTTGCCCCCATCTGACAACTGGGTCCTCAGCTCCTCTGGGCTTTGCCACGCACTCCAAGCCAGGAACTCGCGACTGAGCGGCAACCAGCTTCGCTTTGAAAAAGACCAAAGTGGGATCCGAGAGGACTGACCAGGAAGATTAAGTCACATCAAACGATGCCTTGGAGGAGAGCTCCTGAGGCCAACTGCTGATCTCGGCTAATGACTCAAAACGAAACGACAAAAAAATCAACTGCGCAGAAGTCAGTCTTCTACGAACGCAAAGCAGGTCCACAGTGGGGTCACCAAGTGGCAAGGCTAAGAGAGCCCTCAAGAGGTGCACCCGGCCCAAGCAACGAAGTGAACATGGGTGTTGGCCACCGTGCACAGCTTCCAGGCCCCTGCCCCGCCCGAGACTGAGCCCCCTACCTGTACGCCCTCCAGGTCAGCCCTGCACCCTCCTGAGGCCCAGACCCTGCTCCTAACCGACCCCAGGGCACAGGCGAACACTTCCTGTTTGACAGTCACTGGACTATTTCTGGGAAAGACTGAGCCAGTAGGCTTTATAGTGTGACTGATCTACTCCACAACAGCGGGGGACAGGCATGAGGCAGGCACCTGGCTGGGGATTCTGAAGCCACGGCCACAGGAGCTCAAAGAGGCAGATGAACCCAGAGGGCTCAGAGGGTGACTCCTGCAATCACACCCCCGCGGCCCCCCACCGTGCTGGAGCTGAGCAGCCCTGCCCACCTGCGCTCACCTCCCCACACCTGCCCCAGCCCGCTTCTCGGCATCCTGACTCTGCCGTCACACAGCTGGCCTTCCACCTGGAAGGGGCCTCCCGGTCCTCTCATGGTCTCCAGTCAGCCTGGCTTCCTAAGAGAAACTCCTCCAACCCCTGCTAACTGCTCTCGGCACCCAGCTACAATCTAGCAGCGCTGCAGCTCCCACGAGCCTATGACTTGCTCTGAGGCTGTCACTTCCTCTGCTGAATGTCTGCTCTCCCCCACCCCATGTGCCTGAGAGCTCGATGGGAAACAGGCCACGTCCACTCTGGTCCTCGCTGAGCCCGAGGCCCAGTGCGTATTTGCTGCATGGATGAACCAATGAAACTCCAGCAAGGAACAGAAGAAAAGCAATTCTTCCCCCTCACTGTAAATAAACATTTTAAAATCCTCAACTGCAAAGAATAAATGACACAACAGCCTCCCCTGCTAGGTGCCATCTCCCCATGGGGGGTCACCTCCGTCTCTCTAAGCAGCAGCCTTGTGCACGCTGCCAAAAGAGAAAACAAACTAGCAAAATGTAAAACTTGAGCCAGGCAAAAGATACTGTTGAGAGAATAGAAAGACAAGCCACAGACTCGGAGGAAATACATGCAAATCACACACCAGCTAAAGGACTTGTATCCACAGTATATAAAGAACTCCTGAAACTCAATAATAAGAAAACGAACACAGGCCACCAAGAAAACGAACACAATTTTTAAAAAAGGGAGTAAAATTCTGAAGAAATACTCGCCCAAAGAAAATATATGAACTGCACATAAGCACATGAAAAGATAATCGTCATCAGCCGTCAGGGACAGGAGATGCGAGGCAAAGCCTAACCCGTACTGCTTCCCACCGCCAGGGTGGCCGTGATCAAAGAGGCAGAAAGTGTCAGTGAGGACGTGGAAACCGGAGCCCTCGTGGGCTGCTGGTGGGAATGTGAGATGGTGCAGCCATTGTGGAAAACAGTCTGGCAGTTACTCAAAAAGTTAAACACAGAACGACCAAAAGACCCAGTACTGGAATTCAACAGTGGTGAAGGTGTGATGGCTGCACACCTCGGAATACGCAAAAACCAGTGGACTGTACGCCTGAAATGGATGAATTGTGGGTTATGGGAATTATATCTCAATAAAGCTGTTAGAGAGAGAGAGACAACATACCCATTAGACAGCTGAAAGGAAGAAAGGAAGGAAGGAAGGGGGGGAGAGAGGGAGGGAAGGAAAGAAAGAGAGAGAGAGAAAAAAGGAAAGAGACCCACCTGACCCCATCGAGTGCTGGCAGGGCTGTGGAGAAACAGGAACTCTCACTGCAAAACAGTGACACCGGCCCTCCGGAAACTGTTGGGCCATTTCTTATAAAGTTAAACAAATACATACCACACATGACTCAGCAATCTCCATTTCTGAATATTTACCCTAACAAACTGAAAACTTATGTGCACATAAAATCCTGTATGCAAATATTTATGGCAACTTTATTCATAATCACCAAAATCCGGAAACCACCCAGATGTCCTTCGGCAGATGAACGGACAAACTGCGACGCATCCCTACGACGGGACGCTCCGCGGCAGAGAAAGGACCCAACTATTCACTCATGGAACTGCACGGACCAATCCTAAGGGCACTTTGCGAAGTGAAAGACACCAGACACGATTCTGTATGTGACAATCCAGAAAAAGCAAAGCTACCTGAATAGAAAACAGACGAGATGGCGGCAAGGGACTGAGGCTGGGAGAAGGGGCCGACTTCAAAGAGGGAGCTCCCACCCCCTGGCCAACTCAGGAACAATTTGAACAACAAAGTAAGTAACAATGGCATTGGATTATAACCCAGAGAAAAAACAGACATCCATGAATCCATATTGATATAAATAAATGACCAAATAAATAAATAAATGGGGGAGAAGGGACAACTCTTCCTTACCAAAAAATTCCCATTTTTTGGAATGAAGGAACCAAATGTCACCATCAGAACACCACTGAAGAGGGCTCAACAGACGAACTACAGGTTGAACATCCTTCGTCTGAAATGCACGGGACCAGAAACGTTTTGCATTTCAGAGTTTTCACATTTTGGAATATATGCATTATACTTCCAGGCTCAGCATCCCTAATCCGAAAAGTGGAAATTCAAATACTCTAACGAGCATTTCCTTTGAGCGTCACATTGGCATTCCCAAAGTTTCGAATTTTGGAGTATTTTGGACTTTTGGATTAGAGATACGCAGCCCGTATGAAAAGCTACACGGTCAGTCATCTGCATAGCTTCTAAATATCTCCCCCCCAAAACAAGTATGTTACCTGTTGGTTTTAACCTGTGCTCCTGGGCACAGGATGGAGGCCTTAATTCCTCCTCCCCTGAGTGTGGGCTGGACTTAGTGATGCTTCTAACTCACAGAGCGTAGAGAGGCATGGACAGCACCTAGACAGTGAAGAGACCTGGCAGGCACCGCCTTCACCGGCAGATCAAGGTCAGCGTCACCTGTTAACCGTAAGCCACGTGAAAATCTGCCACCTCCTCCTATGACGTGCAGACAATGGCACTTCTCCTCTGTAATCTTCTTACCAAAATCTATAACCCCAGACCAGTCATGAGGAAATACCAACAAATGCAAACTCAGGGAGATTCTACAAAATACCTTGCTGATACGTTTCAAAATTATCAAGGCCATGGAAGACAAGGAAAGACTGAGAGGAGAGACGTGACAGCTCAACACAATCCAGCAACCCAGAGTAGATTCCAAAACCAGGAAAGGTTACTAGTGGAAAATCCCAACAGCCTGCAGTTCAGTTGATGGTATCACACCAACGGTAACTTCTCAGTGCTGATCACCATTAAGGGAAGCAGGGTGTGCAATCTGTGGGAACTCTCCGTACTATCTGTGCAATTCTTCTGTGTCTAAAATTATCTCAAAATTTTAAGATTTAAAAAAAAATCATAACTATGAGACATTCCCTGTCAGGAACTATATACTTGGCTTAGTTACTGGAAGATTTTTATGTACGTTTGGAGCGACTTGGGTGTGTGATTCTACTTTAACTGTGAATTTTATGGAATCTAAATACAGATCAAGTCTTTCTGAAGAAACTTGTGTGTGCAAATTGACATGTACAGTAAGTACACTACACAGACCAGATCTGCAAGACTTAGTATGAAAAAAAGGAATGTAAAATACCACGTTAATAATTTTAAAATACTGATTACATGTTGAAATGGTACTATTTTATATATACTCGGTTAAATTATATTATTAAGATTAATTTCACCTGTTTCTTTTGGCCTTTTTCAATGTGGCTATTTAAAAAACGAAAAATTAAGTTATGTGCATTGATAGCCCAGGGTCTGAGATGTAACTCATTCATTGGAATAGGAAGAGCATAAAATACCTGGGACCACTTGTGGGACAACCACCAGATATAAAGGGAGCATTTGAGCAAGACCCCTGCACCTGACTGGCCCTAGTATATGTAGGAACCAATTTATCCATCCAGGGTACCACTGCCGTGTCCCGGGCAGCACCAACGGGCTCTCGCAAGCCCCCGTCAAGGCCCCGGCCCACTTGCCAAAGGAACCATTCAGCCACAACACAGAGAGGCCTCTGGTCCACGTGTGATAGGAAGGAGACCACCTGGATGCCCCTCAGAGAGCTGGCGCTCCCAAATGGGGGGCACTCACGTCACACATTCAGTCTGCCCAGCAACGTGCTTTGCTGGCAACGTTGAAAAGTGGGCACTTATCCGGAACAGATAAAGAACTCTCACAACTCAGCAACAAAAAGAAAAACCACCCAATTCAAACATGGGGAAAGGGCTTGAACAGATACGTCTTCAAAGAAAAGAAGATGTACAAATTGCCAAGGAGCACACAAAAAGATGCTCCATGTCGTGAGTCATGAGGGAAATGCAAATCAAAGCCACCGTGAGATAGCACTTCACACCCACTGGGACGGCTATGATTAAAAACAAACAAAACAGAAAACAGAAGAGAAGTAATGCTTGCGAGGATGTGGAGAAATTGGAACGCCTTGCATTGCTGCTGGCAATGCAGAGCGGTTTGGCTGCCTCAGAGAACAGTCTGGCGGGCTCCCAAAAAATTAAACACAGAATTACCATGGGACCCAGCAATTTCACTCCAGGATACAGTCAGCCTCCATGTCCACCGGGGATTGGATCCAGGATGCCCCTCGGACATCAAAATCTGCAGAGACTCAAGTCTCTTACATAAAAGGGCGCAGTATTTGCATAAACTCTAAGAACGTTCGCCAGTGTACTTTAAATCACCTCTGGCTTACCTATAATGCCTCATACAATGCCTATGCATCATTCACTCACGCGAATCAACGCAGTACTCTGCATGTGGCAAACTCAAGTTTTTTTTGTTTTGTTTTGTTTTTTTCCGCACAGAGAGATAACCAGGAGGCAAACTCAAGTTTTGCTTTTTGGAACTCTGGGATTTTTTCTGAGTATTTTTATCTGCAGTTGGTTAACTTCACAGATGCAGAAACCATGGATATGGAGGGCTGACGGTACACACCCCAAAGAAGTGCAAACCAGTACTCAAGCAAATATATGCACACCGCGTCCACAGAGGCACGAGTCCCAACAGCTAGAAGGTGGGAACAGCCCAGATATTCATCAATGGACAAACTGTGGTTTATCCACACAGTGGAATAGCATTTGGCCATGAAAAGGAATGAGGTTCTTATCCATGCCGCAACGTGGATGGACTCATAAATACAGTACTCGAGAAAGAAACGGGACTCGAAGGTCACATACTGTGTTTACATGAAACTTCCAGAATGGGCACATCCACCGAGACAGAACACAGGCGGTGGCTGCCAGGGGCTGGGGTGAGGGGGAGATAGAAAACAACTGCTTACTGGGCACAGGGCTTCCTTTTTGGGGTGATGACAAATGTTTTGGAACTAGAGAGAGACGGTGGTTGCACAACACTGTGAATGTACTAAATGCCACTGAACTGTTTACTTTAAAATGGTCAGTTTCATGTTATATGAATTTCACCCCAAGTTTTTTAAAGGGGGGGGTGCCACAAGGTTTTTGACATGTGGACGTATAACAGCTACCGCCTCTGGAATGAATCTGGTTCATGCATTTGGACACTCGTTCAACAAATGTCCACCAAGTGCCACTCTGGTGGTTAATTTTAGGTGTCAACCTGACTGGATTAAGGAACACCCGGAGAACCAGTAACACACCACTTCTGGGCGTGTCTGCGGAGGTGTTCCCAGAGGAGATGGCATGCGAATTAGTGGATGGAGCAGGGACGATCTGCCTCAGTGTGGGCGGGCACCACCCGACTGGCTGGGGGCCCAGGGAGAATAAAAAAGGCAGAGAAAAGGGTGATTTTCCCTCTCTCCTCCTGCCCTTGCACATCAGAACTCCAGGCCCCCCAGGTCCTCATGCCTTTGGCCTTGGAATGAAAATTATACCACAGGCACCTCCAGTTTGGGGCTTTCGGACATGGAATGAGCCAGGATACTGACATGCCAAGGTCTCCAGCTTGCAGATGGCCTGGTGTGGGACTTCTCAGACTCCACGGTTACGTGAGCTGATTCCCCTATGCACAGACACATACACACACGTATCTCCTATTGGTTCTGTCTCTCTGGAGACCTTTAATAAAACCACCAATGCATCAAGGAAGAAATCACTAGGAAAGTTAGAAAATACCCTGAGATCATGAAAACAAAACCCAACATACCAAAACATATGGACTGCAATGCAAGCAGTGCTCAGAGGGAAATTTAGAGGCGTAAACCCCTACAACATGAAAAAGTAAAAATGATGTCAAATCAACAACTTTACACCTTGAAGAACTAGAAAAAGAACAAACAAAACCCAAAGGCAACAGAAGGAAACACAAGAACAGAGATAAATGAAACAGAGAATAAAAGAGTGATTCAACAAAATCCAAAGTTTGTTTTTTGAAGAGACCAACTAAATTGATAAACCTTGAACTAGATTAAGAGAAGAGAGAACATACAAATAACCACAATCAGAAATAAAAGTGTAAACTACCAACTTTACAGAAATTAAAGGAATTATAAGAGAATACTATGAACAATAATACACCAACAAACTAGATAATCTAGATAAAATGGACACAGTCCTAGAAACGAATTACTAAAACTGACTCAAGAAGAGGTAGAAAATCTCAATAGATCTATAACAAGAGATTGAATCAATAATCAAAAACTTCCCACAGAGAAGTTCAGGACCAGTCGGCTTCACTGATGGACTCTACCAACATTCAGCATTCAAAGAAGAATGGACACCAATCCTACTCAAACTCTACTAAAATTCAGAAGAGGAGGGAATACTTCCTAACACATCCTATGAGGTCGGCATTACCATGGTAGTACAAGCCAGACAAAGAAACCACAAGAAAACGACAGACCAATATTCCTTGTGAATGTAGATCCAAACATCCTCAACAAAACACCAGCACTCCCAATCCAACAGCACATTAAAAAGATTATACACAATAACCAAAAGGAACTCATCCCAGGAATGCAAGGGTGGTTCTACATAAAATCAATCAATATAATACATCACATTAATAAAAGGGAGGAAAAAACCTAGAAGATTTTCTCAAGAGAGGCAGACAAAACCATCTGATAAAATTCAACATCTGTTCATGATTTTAAAAAAACACACTCAGCAAATCAGGAATAAAAGGTGTAGCACAAAAAATATATATTTGGTCTCCCGTGGCCCCAGCACAGAGCTTCTAAAAAACCCTTGTAACTTTCTGAGGGACAGGAGTGACAGGAGTATCTTTTGTTTTAATATTTGGTCTTAGTCCTGGGTTCCCGACATGAGAGCGTCTAAGACCCTTGAGATCTCTGAAGTAATTAGAGCACCCTTTTGAAAGGCCGGTGGCTGAGAGCCCCTAATAGGACGGGGGCTGGTTGCCGGAGGAACCAACCACGTGACTAGAGGGTTGGAATTTTCAGCCCCACCCCCAACCTCCTGGGCCCAATCGCCCATGGCCAATGATGGCATCAATCATGCCCACATAATGGGGCTCCACGAAAACCTCAAACAAAGGGGTTCAGAGAGCTCCCACACCAGTGAGTACAGCGAGGTGCTGGGACAGTGGTGTGTCCAGAGCGCGCGGAAGGGAAGCTCCGTGCCCCTTCCCTGGTACTCTGCCCTGTGCATCGCTTCCACGTGGCCGTTACTGAATTGTGTCCTTCACAATAAACCAGCGACGGAAGTCAAATGTCTCCCTGAGCTGTGTGAACCATTACAGAAAATTAACAAACATACGGAGGGGGAACCCCCAATTTACGGCCAGTTAGGTACAGGCGGACTTGCAACTGGCCATCTGAAGCGGGGGCCATTTTGTGAGAATGAGCCCTTAACCTGGGGGTCTGCGCTAACTCCAGGTAGTTAGTACCACAATCGAATTAAACTGTAGGATACCCAGGTGGTGTCCAGAGAACTGGAGAATTGCAACGTGAGGAAAATCCACACATTTGGTGTCAGAAATGTTTTGAGTGGGCCGGGCGAGGTGGCTCACACCTGTAATCCTAGCACTCTGGGAGGCCAAGGCGGGCGGATCGCTCAAGGTCAGGAGTTCAAAACCAGCCTGAGCAAGAGCGAGACCCCATCTCTACCAAAAATAGAAAGAAATTAATTGGCCAACTAAAACCATATAGAAAAATTAGCTGGACATGGTGGCACGTGCCTATAGTCCCAGATACTCGGGAGAGTGAGGTAGGAGGATCGCCTGAGCCCAGGAGCTTGAGGTTGCTGTGAGCTAGGCTGATGCCATGGCACTCTAGCCCGGGCAACAGAGTGAGACTCTGTCTCAAAAAAAAAAAAAAATAAAAAGAAATGTTTTGAGTGGAGAAAACAGAGTTGGTCTTCCCCTCCTCCTTTTAGAAGGGGAATTCCTTAACCTGATAAAGGGCATTTATAAAAAACCCACAGCTGACATCACACTAATGGTAAATGACTGAAAGCTTTTCCTCCTGAAGATCGGAAACAACACAGGATGCCCACCATCACCACCACTATCCAACATCGCACCGCAAGTCCTAACCGAAGCAATGAAGCAACAGGAAGAAACAAAAGACATCCACATTGGAAAGTAAGAAGAAGTAAAACCATCTCTACTTGCAGACGACACAATTCTGCATACAGAAAATCCCAAAGGCGCCATAAAAAAAAGTACTAAAGCTAATAAACGAATTCAGTAAAGATGAAAGGTAGAAGATCAACATACAAAAGTCAGCTGCCAATTAGGAAAACAATTCCATTTACAACAGCATCCAAAAGAATAAAATATCTGGGAATAAATTTAACCAAGCAGGTGAAATAAATATGCACTGAAAACTATAAAAAAACTGCTGGAAAAAATTAAAGAGGGCCTAATTAAATGGAAAGACATCCTGTGTTCACGGACTGGAGGACTTAACATTGCTAAGATGTCTCAAAAGTGATACACAGAGTCAATGCAATCCTTACCAAAATTCCAATGGGATTTTTTGAAAAAGGGGAAAGCCAAACCTTAAATTTATGTAAAATCACAAGGGACCCAGAATAACCAAACCCATACTGAAGAGCATAGGGGACCAAAACATGAAGTTGGAAGATTCAAAACTTCCTACAAAGCTACAATAATGAAAACAGTATGGTACTAGCATAAGGACAGACACACAGACCAATGGAAAACAATTAAGGGTCCAGTTTTAAACCCAAAATCTATGGCCAACTGATTTTCAGCAAGGGCACTAAGACCACTCAATGGGAAAAGAAGAGGGTCTTCAACAGACGGTGCTGGGACACCCAGAAAACCACATGCAAAAGAAGGAAGTTGGGCCCTCGCCCTCCCTCCATACACAAACGACAACTCAGAATGGACCAATTATGTAACCATAAGAACTAAAACTGTTAAACTAGTATAAGTAAACATATTTGGCAACAGAGTCACATATGTGACACCAAAAGTCTGAGCAATCAAAGAAAAAATAAACTGAACTTCATAAAAATCTAACACGTTTGTGCATCAAAGGACATTATCAAGAATGGGAAAAAACCCAAGGAGGGAGATAAAATATTTGCAAATCACACATCTGGTAAGGGTTCAATATCCAAAACATACAAAGAACTTCTATAACCAACAACAAGGAGACAGACAATCCAATTCAAAAGTGGGCAATGGATGTATGAAGATCTTTCTCCAAAGGAGATACGCAAATAGCCAACAAGCGCGTGAAAAGATGTGGAATATCTCTGGCCCTTAAGGAAATGCAAATGAAAACCTCAATGTGTGACCGCTTCACACCCACTAGGATGGCTGCAACTTTAAAAAACAGAAAGCAAGCGTGGCTGAGGATGTGGACAAATGGGAACCCTCACACATTGCTGGTGGAAACATAAAATGGCACAGCCCCTGTGGAAAACCGTTCGGCAGTTCCTCAAAAGGTTAGACACAAAACTGCCGTGTATCCCAGCAAGTCCATCCCTAGGTATCTACCCAAAGGAGAGGAAAACTGGTATTCAAACAAGTCCACGTACACGAATGCTCACGGCAGCCCCACTCACAACAGCAAACAGGCAGGGACAGCCCACATGTCTATCGACAGGTGAAAGGATGCACAAACTGTGGCACAGCAAAGCCTCATCATCTGTGGATTCCGCATTTTCAAATTCACCTACTCGCCGAAGTTTATTTGTAAACTGCAAATCAGTACTCAGCTTTCAGTCATTTGCAGACACGCACAGAACAGCAAAAAATCCGCCTTGCCCAATGCGCACATCCCCAGATGCCGAACAAGGCAATGCTAATCTTGTTTCAGAAAAATTTCTTTACAACATGCATATATTACTTTTGTAATCAGACGAAGCCCTACAATTTTTTTTTCCAATGAGAGAAAGGAGCAAGTTCTCTGTAAGAGAGCATCCTGCCAACAGGTCAAACAAAATGCAGCCGCGGTTCAGTTCTAGTGCGTGAACACCACATGAGCGGACAACACCACGTTCAAGGTCAAGCATACTACACTCCTGTATAAGAGGTGCTGTGTTTGAGAAAGCACCTTTGGTGCTCTGGTTATAGACCCAGCCCACTCACTACAGAAATCGGACAACATCTCTCTCTGGCTGGACCCTGAGCCCCCTCTAAGCCATCTGAAATCCCCATGGCTTCCCGCTCCACCCCGCTTTCCTGCCCAGGAAACTGGAAAGAAGCCGACACCAGCTCAACAGCCACAAACACTTGGGAAATGCTTAACATGCACTGGGTCCGGGGCCAAGTGCTTTACCTAGCGTCTGTCTCTGCAGCTTCCCAGCAGTCGAGAAGCAGATACAATCACGAACCCATTTTATGGATGGAGAAACTGACGCCCCAAGGGGTAACCTGCCCACAGCGACAGAGCCAGGGCCTGGGATTTGCACCCAGCATACTCCTCACAGCTCTCTCCTCCCCAGTCTAGACACCACCACCTCCCCAACCCAGCCTGACCTGTCACTGCCCTCGTGCCTCACTGCCTTGAAGTTCCGTTCACCTTACCTACCGCAACAAACAAGCTGTGGCAAACAACCAAATGCAACCTTGTCCGCGTCAGGGTAGAAAAATCACCGTAAATCCACTCACTACGACCCTGTTCCAAACAGCATGCTGTATTCTCTGATCTGTACCACCTGCTTTTACATTTAACCAACTTTTCTACAATTGTCTGAGCTTTATAAAACGACTAAAGTAGGGACCCACATGTAAACAATCTTTGCAGAACACAATACATTAAAAAAAAACTGTCCCTGGCACTAGGTGTAAGTAAATGCCGGAATTCATTAAGAACTATCACTGTAGGTTGCGCCTGTTTCAGGGAGGTATTTTCTTTTTTCTTAGTCAGCTTTTGCAAACCATGTCTCAGGTATTTAAGCAACAGGTGTGTGTTTGTGCATAGCTGGTTCCAATCCTGACTCCACCAAATACTATGTGACCCCGACCAAGTGACCGAGGGGCTCCTCCATCCACAGACTGCAGCAGTTACCTTCCTCCGAGGCTAGTTTGGAGACTAAGTAAGGACATGCGTAGCACACACACGCCCGCAGCTGTGATGAGCACTGTCTCCCGGGCCTTGCCCGTGGTGGCCGCACCTCCCGGCTTCTCTGAATGTGGGGCCCTCTAAGCTCTGTGGCACAGCCGCCATCAGGGAGAGAGGAGTCCAGTGAACTGGGCGCAGAGCACAAGGAGGCAGCCAGCCTTTGTCCTGGCAGAGGCAACGCTGTAATTCTCAGAACAGACTCACAGCGGAGCTCCGGCCCCAGCCACACGGCCTCTGCAGGAATTGTTCAGAGAAATAAACACCGAGCGATGTGCCTTTTTTTTTAGTCCCCAACAGAAAACCTGGCCTTCCTCCAACAGAGTTCAAATGAAAACACATGCTGAGATCCGAAAAACCTGCTACACCTAAAATGGGAGAATTTTACTGTATGTAAATTACACCTCGATAAACCAGACTTAAACAAAACATCTTGACCTGAAACCAGATGTTGCCGAGAGTAGCTGGACGCGGGGAGGCTGCGCACATGCTCCCCCTGAAGGGGCGCCTGGAAAAGCGGAACCGTGCTTGGGACAGCATCTAGCGCCTTCCAAAGGAACAAGGCAACAAACAGGCTCTGTGGAGGACCACGGGGTCCATACAGTGCACGTAAAGCCCCAAGAACCCCAAAGAGCAGGCCGGGATACACAGAACACCCTCAGAAAGGGCGCACTGCCCCTCACCGCCCAGCACAGGGGCGGGTGCTGAGCTCAGCAGCGACAATCCCCTGGCCAGAGGGCCGCCCACTTCCTTTCCCTACCAGGGGCAGACGAACACGGTGGAACCTCGGGGATCTCAGCACAGAAACAGCAGTGAAGTCTGGACTTCAGGCTCAGGTGAGTGCTGCAGGACGCAGCACATGTCCAGAATGCGTTCCCACGACACCTGGGGGCAGCCAGCCTGAGGTTACCCCACTGCACGTGGATGAGAAGCAGGAGACAAACAGCACTGCCCAGGCCCCGCCAGCCTCAGGAAGGGAGGCCCCGAAAATCCACGAGCAAGCAACTCCCTGCTGCTGAGCCAGGTGCACCGGGACCCAAGGGCACCGGGAAGTGGAGCAGCCACCGCTAGTGCGTGTGTGGCTTCAGGCAGTGTCAGGGGCCAGACAGGTGTCAGGGGACACAAAAGGCCTAACTGGCCTGTGGGACTCAAAACTGCTTCTGAACTCCAAGGAACGTGATCCAAGTCATGCTTGGGTGAGTTCAGACAGCCACAAGGACTCTGGTACCTCAGCTATGATCACTATGATCACTCCCCTTCCACACACTCACCAAAGGGAGCCTGGAGAACCCGGCCACTCACCTGCCCCGGGGCTTGCCCTGGGAGGTGTCCCGGCAAACAGGCTTGGCTCTTTTCCCAACGGGGCCTTAGCTCCCAAAAGACCTCAGGATGACCTGGGTTTCTGCAAACAGGCCCCAGGAGGCCCTAGCACCTGAAATCCAGTTGCACATGTTGGAAAGGTCACTCAGCTCCCTGCAGGGCAGTACATCCGAGCCCCACTCCTAGAGGCCCTTACTGCCAGGTGGTTTGCGGAACAGTGGGATTCCTGCCACGTGTCTTGCATGGCTGGTGTAAACCAGGCACTCGGTAAGCAAGCGGGGCATTCTGCAGGCCTCCCGGGGAGCCCTTCTTCCCCAGCGATAGCAGCACGGCCACCATGCCAGTCTTGCTGCATTTGTGGGATTGTGGGAAAGCAGCCAGCCGTGGCTGAGCCGCTTGGAGCCAGGAAATGCCACTGTCGGGCCCTTGGTGACGGGAAGAGGAGCAAGGGCAGGCCCTTTAGTTATTTTAATTACCGGACAAAAAGAAAAAGTTTAGAAAATGCAGATAGAAGAAAATAAAAATCCCCTGCGATCCTACCACTGAGATTACCCTTGTTAACATTTTTGATGTATGTAATTCCTTTTTCCTATAAATATCATTCATATAACTTGCTTCTTTCATTCAACAATATTAAGAACTTGGCCGGGCGTGGTGGCTCACGCCTGTAATCCCAGCACTCTGGGAGGCCAAGGTAGGAGTGTCACTTGAGGCCAGGAGTTCAAGACCAGCCTGGGCAACATAGCAAGGCTTTGGCTCTACAAAAAATAGAAAAATTAGCCCGGCATGGTGGTGCATGAACCTGTAGTCTCAGCTACCCGGGAGGCTGAGGCAGGAGGATCACTTGAACCCAGGAGTCTGAGGTTTCAGTGAGCTATGATGACATCACTGCACTCCAGCCCAGGTGACAGAGCAGACTCTGTCTCAAAAAAAAAAAAAAAAAAAAAAAGAGCTCTCTCTCCCCACAGGTCATCAAAGATTCTGCTCCGAAAACGAGCTGTAAATTTATTTAACCAGGCGCTCATTGTTGGACATTTAAGTTATTTCCAGATCTCTGTCACTTCGTACAGCCCAGTGACTAACCTCTAGGACAATGGAGGAACCTAAGTTGCTGCAGACGTGTTCTCTAACAGCCTGAACAGGCTGTGGCCGGCTGCTCCCCTGGAGAAGCGGCACTCTGGGGCATGGCCACCTGCCTGCCATCAGGAGCAATCGGATGGAAACCAACATACTCCTCGCAGTGCTCACTGGTGCGTCTGTGTGCAGTGGGGACCAGAGCACTCCCTCACATGGGGACGGCCAGTTCTCCCAGCTCATTTGCAAGCTGCCTTTGGTGACCCTGGCCCGGGGCCTCCACTGGGGTGTGCGTCCTGCCCACTGCTGCTCAAGGATCCTACCTTGTTCTTGAAGTGCACCTCGATGGGCATGATGAAGCCAGCGTACCCCGACTCCTCCACTTTGTAGGGGGGCTCCTTGCACACTAAAGAGCAAAGGAAAAAACGCATCCATCAGCTTCCTGCCCCGTTCAAGGTCAGCCCCAGCAGCAGCAGCACTCACCCCCCATCCCCACCCCACCCCGCCCCTGCCACCTCCTCGCTGGGGCTCTCAGGAGGGCGGCTGGGCGGCTGTTCCGGAGGCTAAGCGCCCCAGGGAGAGTCACTGAAGGGGCCCTGGGGAATAAAAAGGGCAGAGGAGGGGAAGGGTGACCTGGCCGCAAGAGCAGTCAGCAGAGGGAATGCAGGAAGGGGTGTTAGTTACCCTCTGCACCCAGGGCGCCGGTGCCTGCTCCTGCAGCGAGCGAGGAAGCTGAGGCCAGAGAAGGCCGCACAGGCGGTCAGTAGGCATGACCTGAGTGAGGTGTGAGACCCAGTGGGGCTCCATTTGTCTCCCAGGCGGGGCCACACCCCGCACCGAGACAGCCTCCGACATGGGAGCTGAGCCCGGCTCTCTGCCAGGGATGCGCGCGCTGGGAGATAGAGATGATCTTCCACCTGGGTTCTATTTTAGCGCATAATGAGAACACTCCCAAGTGATGCGAGCAGAACCTCGTTAACCCCAGAGATTAAAAAAAAAAATAACAAATTGAAACGAAGAACAGCAAAGTGTACACAAAATAATCTCCCGTAATTTCATCCTCCAGAATAAACCATCGAAGTTTTGACAAGCATGCTCTGGCTATGCGAGCGCCGTGGAAATAGTTCTCCTGCTTTTAAGAAAACAACTAGAGCAGCAGAGATCAAACCCCTTGACCCCACCCCTCCCTCTGCAGAAGAAATCAAGACTGGGAGGTGGGAAGAAATCCTGCCCGTGGTCTGCAGGCGTCTCTACCTGCTTTACTGAGGTGTGACCGACACGTCAGAAGCGGCACCTGTTTAATATCTACATCGTCGTGAGTTTGGGGATACGCAGACACCTATGAAACCATCACCACCACCAAGGCCGAGAACATGTCCCTCACCTCCTGAAGTCTCCTTTCACCCTCTGCTGCTGTTTTTGTTTTCTAAGAACACTGAACATGAGAGCCAAGCGCATAGCAACTTTGAGCGCGCACTGCGGCAGCGCTGGCTGCAGGCGCTGCACCGGACAGCACATCCAGAACTCATCTCGCGGAACCGAGGGCCTCACTCTGACTATCATCTCCCTACTGTGCCCCTTCCCCCACCCCGGCAACCCCAGCCTGCTCTCTGTTTCGCTGCGTCTGACTGTTTCTCCACATGAGACCACGCAGTGTCTGTTTTCTGTGTCTGGCTTACTTCACCTAACGTGGTGTCAATTGTTAAAACCCTTTATACACATACGTCTGCACCAGTAAGGTAATTCTTAAGTGGGCCAGAAACTGCTGGAAAACAGTTAATGGAACATAATGAAACGTGTTTTCTTTTTAATTCAAACCATAAGGTTTTTCTTTTAAATAAAAAAAAGAACTCAAATATCTAACCTTGTGTATGTCATGTATCTATCCAAACAAAACCGGCAAGCAGCTAGGTCTGGAGTGAGTAGGGACCCTCGAAGGCAGGGCTGGCTAGACAGCTTTGCACAGGGCCCAGTCTGCAAACTGCAGGGGAGCAGGGACGGGGCTCCCAGAGCCCGCCTCCTCCCACCCACCCCTACCCACCTGGCCCCAGAGACTGGAGCTGCAGGGATGGACGCCAGGCTGTAAGCTGGCCCAGGGCCCCAGGTACTGCTCCCAGGGCTCCCTCCACCCCACCTCATCTCCCTCCCTAAGCCCAACCTTCCCTGAAAGCCCCGCTCAAGCCCTGCTCCCCGCACTACTACCTGCCCCCACCATGAGATAAGTTTCTGGAGGGCAAGGCCTTGCACACAGCTGGTGGCCTGAGTTCCCTGCTGGGGTGAGGGGGTATTGCCCAAACAGCCACAGGACTGTGTGGCACAACCTTCCCAGAGGCCAGCAGTAGCCCTGGCTGCCCCTGCTGGGCACTCCAAATGCCACTGTCACCTGGACATCAGGGTCTGCATGTGAATCGCTGCTGCTACCAAAGAGCAGCAGGGACCACACCCGTTCATTGATCCATCCACTCACTCCACCACTATCTGTGTCTGACAGTCAGGGGCTGGGATGACAACAGAGGCCCAAAGGACACCTCTGGCCCCTTGGTGCTGACTCCTCCTCCTCCAATGTCCTGGTCCTACCAGGAATGCTGGACAGGGACCTCCGACGAGGCCTGTCCCAAACCAACTCCTCCTGCCCCTTTAACCTGCACCACCTCCAGTGTCCCCCAGCTCAGGCCCATCACTCACCCAAAGACAAGGCCATCTGACTCCCTCTCCTGCGGCTCACCTGTTGCCAAGGGCCAAGTCCACCTCCAAACCCCTCTGGAAAGCAGCCTACTGTCTTGGAGCCACACCCCTCACGTCCTGCCTCAGGCACCACCCCCTGGGTATCTGCTGCTGGGGTAACTAGAGCGTAGCCCCCCACTGCCCTCAGCAACCCATCAGGAGCTTCACTGCCTTCTGCCCCAGCCCTTGGCAGCCCAGCCTCCAGTCCAGTGAGCTAGCCATGGTGAGCCTCTCAGATCACTTCCTCCGGTACCCTCACTTTGAGCCCCTCACCCCAGCAGGTCACAGTTCCCTCCCACAGGATCCCCAGCACCCTGCATCACTCAGCTGCAGGACTTTTCTCTTTTTTAAAAAAAAAAAAAAAAGAGAGATGGAATCTTGCTCTGTCACCCAGGCTGGAGTACAGTGGTGCAATCACAGCTCACTGCAGCCTCCAAATCCTGGGCTCAAGCTATCCTCCTGCCTCAGCCTCCCAAAGTGCCAGCGCACCTGGCCTGCTGCAGGACTTCTTGCTTTCACTGTCTCCCTCATTCCTGATCCACATCTCCAGGCTATAAGCTCTGACTCACTCAGGTCCCCAGGGCCTGGAGCTGGGACATGACACTTCCTCTCGGAAGCATTCAGTAAGTACCATCAAACATTGCCCAGCAGGCCACCTGCCACACCTCCCTCAGGTGGTGCAGGGACAAAAGTTCTCAAACACTACTGAACAGGGAGGCCAGGTGACAGCTGTAGCCTCCATGGGGTCCCTCGATCCTGTCTGAGCAGGCGGAGAGGGCCGTGGCGTCCCTGCAGCTGCAGAGAGCTGCCTGCTTGGTGCTTCGCCCAACTCCACGGGCTGGGAGCGCTCTGTAGCCCGCCCTCCACCCGTTAAGTCTCGCACAGGGTCAGGCACCCGATTGGCACCCCAAAACTCAACCTGAACCCAGGAAGGAAAGCGGAGGCAGGACAGAGAGCAAGAGTGGGCTATTCCCACCCGGGTCCCCCCAGCAGGGGAGGCCTAGGCAAGAGCAGGGCCTGGGGTTTGCTCCCAGACACCACCCTATGCCCGGTCTCCTGCCTACACCCCCAGATCCCTCTGAACCCCATCCAACCGCAAAGGCTCAAGTCAGGATCGTGTTATCTTTCCAAATCTACTCTCTGTCCCCACCCCTTCATGGAAGGGCCCTTGCCCTGCGTTTCTCTCTCCAAAGGCCTCTCATGTGATGGGCACTTCCAGGCTGGGGTCCCTCCAAAGATAAAGTAAAAGGTATAGACTTTCAGCACAAGGCTGGAGACCAGGCAGACGCACTGGCCTGCCCTCCGGCCCAGGCGCCCACGGGAACCAACACAGCACGAAACAAAGCCCTGAGGGTGAAGAGGGGAGGGAGTGCACGCCAGCAGTCAGCACGGTTCTGGACGGCAGAGAGCAGACAAGGGCAGGCTGGGCAAGGGGAGAGGAAGTGACAGCCCAGAGTCTGCCACGGAGTGCTGCAGGGCGGGGATGGTCTGGGCCTGGGCAGGCGGGGGGGGGGGCGGCGAGAGTGAGGGTAACAGCTAGGGGGGCAGGGGGTGACTGCTGGGGGCCGGGCTCCCTCTGGGGTGAGGGAGATGCTCTGCAATGAGAGCAGATGGAACCGGCAGCAACGACCGCACAGCCATGTGCACACACTGAAAACTCTAATTGTACACATTAAAAAGGTGAATTTTATAGTGTGTGAATTATGTCTCAGTAAAGCACTTATTTTAAAAAAACAAAAAGAAAACCGAAAAGAGGCAAACGGCAAGGCTGTGTCTGGAACTACAGGCGTGGGGATTCTTCCCTCCCGCCTGCCCCCAGCCAGGGCACAGGCAGTGCTGAGTCTCCCCGAGGAAACCCAGGCGGTTCCGTCTCCAGAGGAGAGCCGGCTGTCGGGGCGGGGGGACGGAAACCAGACCCCCCCACCCCCGAGTGAAGCCCTCCTCATTTAGGGAACTAGGAGGCCCTCGGACCGTCAAGCCTGTTGGGTAACGGAACCCACCCTCCCATAAAAGAGCTCTCAGAAGGGATTCCCACCTGGGAGAAAGGGGCCAAGGAGATGGAAATAAGCCGCAGACCACAAGGGAACTTGAGAAAAAGAAAAAAGAAAAAAGAAATAAATAACCTAAGAGTCAATGTCCTCAGATTCCAGGGCATATACCCAACAAATAAAACTAACAAAGGGCTCTTAAATATCACAGATTTTTTACTTACAATTTTTTAATTCAACAGCAAGACTAGAAAATAAAGAAGATCTCCCCGATAGTAGAACAAAAAGATACTTTTTTAAAAAAAAGGTGAGACAAGAAGAAACAATTTGGCAGATTAGACAAACACAGACAGCGGCTACCACGTCTACGCACCCACTAAGCGTCAAGCGTGGATCTCACCTTGGTTCACTGAATCGGTACGATCTTGCGCAACAGAGACAATCCCTATCGTTTTACAGATGAAAAGACTCAGGCATAGAGAAGTTCAGTGACAAGCATCCCAGAAAGAGAAAACAGAGAAAATGAATGATGGGAGGAAACCGTCAAAGAAAAAGAAGGACACTTTCCAGAGCTAAAATGAAGGAACCAAACGTCACAAGACACAAGTGAACGACGACAATAAAAATCCCATCGCATCATAAAGCAACGTCCTAACAAACACCCTAAATGAGAGAGAGAAAAAAAAAATAGGTCCTGCGTAATGGAAGGAGAACACAGTGGCATCAGACTTTTCAAAGAGAATGAAGCAGCATTTGCAGGGCCCGGAGTGGCAGCACAGGTGGACCATTCCTCATCCCAAACACTCTCGACCAGAAGTGTTCCGGATTTCAGACTTTTTCAGACTTGTGAGTATTTGCATTCAGTTGGTTCAACATCCCTAACACGAAAAATCCTAAATCCAAAATGCCCCAGTGAGCAGTTTCTGAACATCATGTCAGCACCTCAAAAAACTGTGGATTTCGGAGTGTTTCCGATTTCAGATTTTTGGATTAAGGACACTCAACCTGTAATTCTCAAACCAGAAAAATCACACCTGACCAAACAATTACTGAGTTGTGAGAAGAAAATAATGGCATTTTCAAACACACTAGGATTCAGAGAGTTTACTGCCCACACAGCTTTCTTAGGAAATTTCCTAAGTAATTAATCTCTTGGGATATTACTGGAAAAGTTGCTCTAGCAAAAATGAGAAAATAAACCAAAACATAGGGCAATAAATAAATCCCCCCAGGAGAGCAGCAGAGAAAAGGCCCAGGGCAATGGCTAGAGGTGGCCTCGAGAAGGGCCTGTTGTGATTAGAGAAGTCAAAGGCAACCAGAGTGGAAAAAAAAAAAAAATGCCAGGCACGGTGGCTCATGTCTGTAATTCCAGTACTTTGGGAGGCCAAGGCAGGAGGATCACTTGAGCCCAGGAGTTGGAGGCTGCAGTGAACTGCGAGCATGCCACTGCACTCCAGCCCGGGCAACAAAGGGAGACCCTGTCTCTTAAGAAAAAAAAAGGGGGGGGTGAGCACAGCAGAGTCAAGGACACATGGGGTACTTGTAACCTAATCTTCCTCAGTGGAGAGTCAGAAGACACTGACAAAAGCTGACAGAGTAGAAGAATCCATTAATTCATTCAGCAAACACTTAGCACCTAGTGTATCCCTACAGGCATCAAGAATGTAGCAGCAAACAAAACAGACACAACTCTTCCTTGGAAGGGGACTGGCAAGATAAATAAGTAATACACATGATATGCTAAGATGGTGCTAAGGAGAAAAATAAACCAAAACCAGAAAAAAACGCTAAGAGGCATGTGGCGGCTGTGTAGGCGTATTGGGCGAAGAAACCACGATTTAGCCCCGGCAGCCAGAGGACTCCCTAAAAAGGGTGCCATGGGACTGGGAGGGACATCAAAGGTAAACAGGCTCACGTCATCATTCAAAGTCAGAGACACACAACGCAAGAGTGGGTCGTTGCGTTATAAAAAACTTAGAGGAGACAGTGGGAAAAGGGGCAGTTTGAGATAAATTCCAACCTTTAAAGCTGGCAAGTCAATAAACATTGTTTACATTTGAAAAATCAAGAAATAAGAAGCAAAATAGCTAATGTTAAAAACACAATCCAGGCCAGGTGTGGTGGCTCACACCTGTAGTCCCAGATCTCTGGAAGGCTGAGGCAGGAGGATTGCTTGAGGCCAGGAGTTCAAGACCAGCCCGGGCAATATAGCAAGACCCTCACCTCTACAAAGAAATGGAAAAATCAGCAGGGCGTGGTGGCATGCACCTGTAGTCCCAACTACTGAGGAGGCTGAGGCAGGAGGATTGCTTGAGCCCAAGAGCCGGAGGCTGCAGTGAGCTGTGATCACATCACTGTACTCCAGCCTGGGCACAGAGCAAGAACTTATCTCAAAAAAATGAAATAACATAAAATAAAATAAAATCACAATCCAGAAAGGGCTAGAGAGATTGCCCCTGAGTGGTAGAACCAGGGAGCGAATGGTGAATGGCTACTTTGTACCTTACATGTTTCTGTTTGATTTACGATAATATGGAGCATTTGATATAAAAGATACTTTTTCAGTACATCAAGTATCATTCCAGAGGCTGCAGCCCTGCAGTCAGTTCACTGGCTGAGTCCAGTTGAGTTTTACTCAATGCAACAAATAGTAAACTGGGTGTTTACTCCAATGCATCCGACGCAGGTGCCCTCTGCACACTGGCTGCAGGAACAGACTTTGCAACCAGCAGGGTCCAGCTACTCATCTAAGAGCTGCCCACACACTGACACTTGGGGAGAGTGTCATCACCCCATTTCCAGGGACTGGGGGCTCGGAGAACATGCTGCTTCTGCGTGACCTCAAGCAGGTGACTGGGCTGCTCTGTGACCTCTGCTTCCACACCCACCTCCCAGGGATTCTGAGAGGTCCCATGCGGCACACGGTGGTCGCCAGGAACACAAAACTTGGAGCAGAGAGAAAAGCGTGAGGGACGCAGACTGCCATCAACATTACCATGAGGAGCTGCCTGGTTACTGACCAGGCAGGGAATGAAGCTGAAACAGTTTCAAAGTGGACAGAAATCATCGCCCCGGGCCCATCCCTGTGCTCCGGGGACAGAGGGCTACAATACATCAAGGAAGAGCTGGAGTGGGTGCTGCAAGAGACAGCCAGGCGCCCGGCCCCGGGGAGGAGGGCAGCCCCAGTTTCTGCTCCGTGAAAGCAACCACAGGCGACACCTCCCTGAATGGGTGTGGCCGTGGCCAATAAAAACAGGCGGCCCCGGACCCACCCCTGGGCCCGCCAGACCCTTGGAAGCACAGGCAGGTGGCCTGCGCCCCAGCCTGTTGCCCCGTCTGCAGCAAAGGGCTGTGGTGAGAATGAAACGCGATCCTGCATATGAAAAGAGCTTAGCAGGAAGTGCTCCGGAGATGGCACGTGTTTGCATTACTCAGGTGCTTTATAAATATCTGCGTCCTCAGGAGCCATAGCTGCCATCCTCTAACAGTCCGAGGAAGGCAGGAAGGAAGGAAAAGAGGAGAAGGTGAAGCCTCAGGAGAGGGGAGAAATGAGGAGGGAAAGAAATAGCCGAAAGCTGATGGAAGGAACCAGAAGAAAAAGAAATGGCTCCTGCATCACTAGGAATCTTGGGTGGATGTCCCTTTGGAACCGCAAGTTTCTACTTCTGTAACATCTGGCACTTCTGCACTAGACTGAAAGCCATTTGCAGGCACAGGGCTGGGATCCCCGAGGCTTCAGCCCAAGGACATCACACTTGTGCCCAGCTCAGCCCCCGTGACCCCCGGGAACTGCCTGGACACTCGTGCTGCCAGGCGGAGGGGTCGGCAGCCTGCAGCAGCTCTCCCCACTGTGAATGAAGCGCTTTGCTACGGAAAGTCCTTCGTTCCCTTCTCAACACATCCATTCAGGAAGCACCTACTGGGCCTCTGTGACATGCCAGGCCCTGGGCTTCACACTGGTGACTCAGTGGTCTGAAAACCAGACATGGCTCCAGTCCCCTGCAGAGCTCCAAGACCACTGACCTTGTTCCCAAATTCCCCATCCCACCTTCCCCCGGGGTCACATCCCCGGGAAGTCCCTCTGACCATAAACTAGGTGAGTTCCTGCCTCGCTGTCCCATCAGATTGTGCCCTCTAGGGAGGCCTGGGCCACCACACCACAGCTGGAGACGCTGGCGGAATGCGACGTGACTATAGCATCTGTGCTTAACCAACGACAGCCTGAGGCCTGAAGTGGAGCAGGGGACATGTAAGCGACAAGACAGCAGTGACATGAGCTGCTTTGAGTCTTTCTGCCCCAAATATTATGAACTCTTAAAATGGCACCCCAACCACACTCAGGCCCAGCAAGCAGTTTCCTAATTACTCACAGCTGGGTTAGGTCACCTTCCCATGCACTAGCACCCGGCTGCGCTCTCCAGCTCCTTCCCAGAGCCCGGGTCTAACTGATGACACGACAGACAGCCACCACCTCCCTTCAGCTTTTCCTACGACTGAGTCAACAGCTGGAGGAGGAGGAGGGGCTCCGATGCCCTCACGCTGTAGGAAGAGCCGGAGTCTCCCCACATGGGGGTCCTGCTGCTCCCGGGGGGGGGGGCCGGGGGAGGACAGGACTCTGCAGGAGTGAAGTCACATGGGTCAGTGCCACGGGGACTCAAGGCTGGGAGCCACTCACCGCGTCTGGGCTTGGGGAAGCTGTCGTGCAGCCAGAAGACCACCTTCTCCACGAAGTGCTGGATCTCACATTGCTCGGGGCCGCGGACAAACACCATCCAGTCATGGGTGAATCCCTCTGTGGTGGGCTTCTTGCGCAGCTGGGCGCGGTGCCCCAGCTCTAACCTGACCTGGACGGTGCACTGGAGGGAGAGAGAGGTGGGAATGGGGTCAGCACGAGGCCCAGGGCAGGGGGCTGCCGGCTGTCCTACCGCCTCACCTACCGGGCACTTTCAAAGCTGGCCATGTTCAATAGAAAGACTCTGCGAGAGGCAATACGCTCCCAACCAGCACAGAGAACGGGCACGACTTCCGGGGGCTGGCAGTGCACCACGCTGTGGCGAGCACACCCTGTGCCCTCTCCCCTCGGCAAGCCCACGCGGGCCCCGAGTGTCCTCCCTCCCTCTGTGTCCCACCCGTCCAGCCTCCTGGCCGGTGCTCAAATCAGCCCAGATAACGCCTGCCTCTGGGCCACAGCACTGCGGTTCCCTCTGTCTGGACTTCCCACGCTGGCGCTTCTCTCATCCCTGAGCTCTCAGCTTGAGCATCACCTCCCTGACCACCCAATCCGAAGGCATCCACCACCACCCAAGTGACTCTCATCACGGCGACGTCCTTCCTTCTCAGCACTCCTCACCACCAGAAACCACCTTGCTGAAGGCTGCACCTGCTCGGCTCTTAACAGGTGACTCTGTCCGGAGCTGGAACCCCCACCGAGGTCTCCCTGAATACAACCGTGCAACTGCAGGGCAGTCGCCTCACATCACAGATCCCCGAGAATGAGCTGCTAAGCAGGACGCATGAGGTCGCTTGGCCAGTGAGGAACAGGGACCAGATCCCAGCCTGGCTCTGCATAACCCGAGGGCCAGCTCACTTGTCCACTCCATCTCCCTCCGGGCCAAGCCACCTGAGCGCCTTGAGCCGAGCACTTTCATCCCCACCCACCCTAGACGCCTCCTGGAGGACCCCTGAGATCCCTGAAGTCATCAGCTAAAACCCCCGCAGAACGGGCAGTTCCCAGTAAGAACAGAGAGGCGAACCCGGAGCCACCTGGTGACAGGTCCCAGTGGAGCTGCAGCCTCAGCAGTCAAGTTCCCTTGGTCACGACCAAGACTGAGACTCAGCCCTGAAACATATGACAGCCCGGGCCCGTTCCACTCCACTGAGCACAAAGCCACAAGCCTTCGAAGCACTCTGAATACCCAAGTCGGCCAAAACCACCGACAGGGAACCCACGGCAAACATTCACCCTGGTCTGTGACAACCTCCCCAGGCTTCTACTAGATACAGCACAGACACCTCGTATCAAATACCAGAAAGTTACAAAATGAAGCAGAGGCCAAGAGGACGCTCGTACACTTGTTTCTAAGTGCCGAGATAACCAGGAGCGAGGCAGGCCGCAGCGTGAGTCCCACACTTCCCGGCGAAACTCCCACGGAGCCGCCCACTGGGGCCGCACACCAGACAGTTCCCGCCTGCGCCTTCCAACCCCCCTGCTCGCCAACTGCCCACGTGCGTCCCCCGGCTGCGATCGCTCTGGTACCTGTCTCTTCTCTGGAATTCCAAGGCCCCGTTCAGATCCCCTGCCCTGGCTGAGTGCCCCAGGGCCCGAATGCCTTCCGGCCCTCTCTGCCCTCAATTGTCACTGGGCCCCCGTTTTAAAGCTCCGACGACTCGCGGCTCCCTCAGAATGAAGCCCAAGCCCCTCGGCACACCTCCCACCTTCCACGTGTGTCTCCCCAAGTCTGAAACGTTCACCTTCCTTTCATGGTTTAGCCCTTCTGAAGTCAGAATGCATTTACGGTCCGTGTGCAAGGTTCATGTTTTGAGCCCCCCGTGTGCGTGCACACACACGCATGCACACACACACACAGAAGTCGTTCCTAAGCTGATGGCATGTCTTCGAGTCCCAGAACTGAGGAAACACAGGAAACGCACACGCCCTGTGTTCCAGCTCAATCCGACGCTGGCCAGCCCCAAACACTCCGGGAACGTCCACTCCTACCTGCCTTCGTTTCTTCTAACCCTGCCACCGGGGTGCCCTAAACCCCTCCTGAAACTCCACCCATCCCTTGGTCCCAGCTTGTGTGCCATGTTCCCTGGGGCCCTTTCGGACCCACGCAAGAGAGCAACCATGCCTTCGTGGTATCCACAGCGCCCACTTCGTCGCGTCCCTCACCCCTGGGCTGTTTACTGCTGCCCCCTGAGGCCCTGTGAACACTCTGGCAGCAGGGACCACATCTCATTCATCCTGTTAGCTTCTGTCTTGGAACCACCGTACCCGAGGCCCCCAGAACACTGGATTAATTAAACCAGAGAGGCTTCCAGGTGAGGGAGTTCTCAGTGGTGCTTCCCAAGAGGAAGGGCCAAAGTGGCAGATAAGGACAGAGAGGTTCCAGTCATGGCAGAGCTGGCAAGAGAGGCTTTGGGCTCTGAGTGTGTAGCAAGCCAGATATGAGAAATAAGGCGCACGATGGATGCAACTTGAAAAATTAACTTAAAAATATTGTGTGCAATAATTATATACAACTTTACTTGTCAATTAAAAAATTAATTGAAAAACAGTGCGGCAGAAGGCACTCCCCTGGCTCAGGACAATTGTCCCTTTAGGGCTCCGCAGGGAAAGGGAGCGGGGACTCACCAGGGACCCGGCACACCGCAGGGCGGGGCGGGGACCTGGGCGGAACGTCCAGATCGGAGGCAACAGAAATGAGGATCAATGAGAAGCGGATGACAGAGGCGAGGAAACAGCAGTTTGAGTCAAAGTCCTTGGGCAATCTGTGTACGGCCGGGGAAGGCAGACTAGGGCAGACAGCCGAGCAGCCCACCCACCCGCCCAGAGGACGCCAGGGGAGTGGCTGGGAAAAGAGATACATGAGCCATGCACGGGGGCTCACACCTGCAATCCCAGCACTCTGGGAGGCCGAGGCAGGAGGATGGCTTGAGGTCAGGCATTTGAGGCTGCAGTGAGCTATGATGACACTACTACACTCCAGCCTGGGCGACAGAGCAAGACTCTGTCTCAAAGCGGGGGTTAAGGGAAAAAAAAGAGAGAGAGAGATTAAATAGAGCCTGAAATAGGAGGAACTGGCAGGACCCCAGGGTGGAGGAGATTCGAACAACTCCAAGATCCGGGCAGCAGGGATGCCAGTGATGGGAGGAGGGGCAGGGACGGGAGCTCAGGTGCCCTTGTAAACCCCAGGCGCTGAGGATTTGTGGCACTCAGGTGAAAATACCCCGCCAAAAGCTAGATACGAGGGCTGAACGTCTGAATAAACACGTGATACTCAAATCAACCGCAAGCCTCTGTTTGAGTAGCGCTGCATATGGAGAACGCTCAACACAAACAGACCCAAAACGATATTTATATTACCCCTAATAGGCTGTAATCACCACGTTCGCCTGCAGACGCGGGCCTCCGCCTTCCTCCCTGACCTGTGCTCATGCTGAGAGACGGGAAGACAAACCCTGAACTGCCGGCAGAGTCACAGGTGAAAACTAAACACACATCACCGCAACACCACCGCCACTACGCTGCAAAGCAGCTTCTGCTTCTGAGCGGTAACTCCTACATAATGATATCGTCTCCTCGGGATGACTTATTCAATCTGGCTGCTCAGACCTCGGCTGACTTCCCGGCATTTTTGACGACATGGAGCTCCTACCCAGGGCGCACAGGCGGCAGAGCACTTGTTATGAAAGCATGAAAGACCACAGTTCCACTGGAGACGGGTAGAAATGTAAGCACCAGAACTCGGCCGCAGCGGCCAAAGTAAACAGGAAGGTTCCGAGGCAGCAACGGGTGATCTTCGCAGCCGGCACGCAGTGCCCAAAGCACTGCCCGGGCGACATCTATGCCCCGGGGCTGGCGCCAGCTTCAGCCTCAACACCCCTGGTTAAGAGCACACCGCAGACTCAGCCAACAGATTCAAGGTCCCAGCACCCGGCCTCTGCACTCTGGGGCCTTCGCCCCAATGCAGGAATCTTCTAAGAAATGAAGATGATGGGGTAACACGGAGTCTGTGCCATTGTAGTAAAAATAAAAAGCAATCTCTGATTCAGTGAGACACTCGAGCTACATTCACTGGAGGCAAGCAGCTAAGCCCCAGCCAAGCACTCGTACTTATCAAGTCATGAAGATGTATTAGCACAGCTAAGCCAATTCCCCGGCCAAGGGTTACGCCCCCTCCTTCCTCCACTCCACCTGGACGCCTTCCCTGGCCATTAGAACTGAAGAATTGAAGCAAACCAATTAGCTGTTTCTCCAAGAAGGGTGCCTGGCCGCCGAGGTCAACTGACAGGCTGAGCTCTCGAGGATGTCTGGGAATGAATGAACCTGGCTCGTCAGTAGCTGTCCCCCAACTTTCCACATGGCAGCCTCAACCCCAGCAAGTTCCTTCAAGGCACCAGGACCACCTGTTGCATGGAGACCACTTCGAGGAACCTCCGGAATGGGTGGCTGGAAATGACCCCGGGGGCTCGGCCTCAGCAGCTGCCACTCCCCTACACCTCTGGGATCACCCTGTCATCCACTCCCCAACAGAAGCCCAGAACACAGGGGAACATTCTGCGACTGCCCCAGAAAGCATCAGCCGTTTTACACGTTCAGAAATCGTCTGAAAGACGGTGCATGGGGGAAGCGGCACAAAGCCTACGAGGGCCATCTGGGGACAGTTAGGTGTGGGCACAGGGCCTCAACTGGGACACCATCCTCTCTCCAGGCCAGCTGGCAGAGGGCACTTGGAACCAAAGGGCCCAAATCCTAAACCAGGCAAGCCAGGCAAACGGATCCTAGCGGGCGGCTTCCCAGGCACTTCTGCACTAATGAGTATAGATCTTCCCAGGTGAGGACGCAACGGCCTCACCTGGCAAAGAGAAAGGCGCCCGCCTTGTTCCAACAGCTCCTTCGAGTCCAAGCCCTTTCCTCACTCAACCATCCCGCTCCCCGCAAGCCCTGCCCTGAGCCTGGGCCCCAGAAGGCAGGTCTTTAACAACTAGTTTATCTGTTAAGATTTCCCCTGATTTTCTGGTGGGAATACTTTTCAACAGATGGCCTTTCCTGTGGGAACTCACATTTACCGAGTAGTATAATTATGCCCGGAGTTTGCCTCCTGCCTCTAATTCCCTCTGATGCGACAGCCCCTCCCCTCCCAGGAGGCGGGCGCACTGAAGAGTCTTTTCCCTTCAGCCTGAATTAATTTCCAGGTCCTCCTGGACCTAGCGCGGTTGCTGGCAACAGGACCCGCACGTGCACCAACGGGCAAAGGTGACGGGGCTTATGACATCCCGAGGAGCAACGGCAAAACAAGACCAGATAAAACACTCTTTGCAGAACTTTCTCCCTCTAGGCCCAGCGGGGCATTCTTGGGGGTAGCCGTGGAATTAGGATGTAAGAAAGACGGGAATCATTGATCTCCTCTGTGACAGTCCTCTAAAGCGGGAGGGCAGGGACCGCTCACTGACAGCTGCGCGAGGCCCTGTCTTCCAACCTCTGGCACTTGGGGGGCTGGTGGGTGGCCAGCACAGCCCCCTTCCTTGTCCCTCTGACCCAGGGCACAAGGTTAATGACAAAGGGACGAGGAGGGGTTTGATGAATTTCTGGAAACTCTCTAAGGATGGGTGTGCAGACCGTGTGGATATGCAAATACACCAAACTGTCAGGAAAAAGGCTGGCACAGAGGCTTTCCGCACAAGGTGCCCACAGATGTACAGACAGCGTGCCGAGTGTCTCCCAAGTTCTCCAGGGGCGGTGGGGGGCGCAGTCTGGGAGGATTTTTTGAATCTACACAACCCCAATAAAGTCATCTGTCATCAGACCAGGTGCGCCTGGTTGCAAAGGGACTCTTATTTAACCAGCAGTTGGCAAAGCTGAGCGTAAAACCTTGCACTGGACACCACAGCGGACGCACGGGGAAACAGGACTCTGGTCCCTGCTCTCAAGTCCTTTATGCTACGATAACTTAAGGACAGAAAATTGGCAGGGCTACTTTCCAGGCAATATAGTTTTAACGCTGGGAGCATGGGAGGAAATCTGTCACCCTCAAGTCAGTGCTCTGGGTAGTTCTGAGCTTTCCCATGATAGGTCTGGAGCAAGAATCCTACCAGGCTTTGACCTATCTCTTGGGACTTCCTGGGCCTGCATTTCCACGTCTGTAGAATGGGCGGTTGGCAGCTGCTTGAGGCCATCGCTATCGGAAACAAATCTTCCCTTCCAAAGACGCCCATGACAAGGTGGTGCTCTCAAATCCAAACTCAGGAGACACTGAAGAGTTAGCAAGCGGCAATCTGACCGTCTGATTTGCCTGAGCTGCCCCACCCCAGGTGCCAGGCCCAGTCCTCTGTGAATGGGGCACTCCCTGGTCCCTTTGGAGAACACGGCCGCCCAGACGAAGACACCACCTCCCAGCTCCCTGGGCAACCCCGGTCCCAGTGACTGGCTCCCGGATTCTTCCCCAATCTTTTCAGCATCTGCTTGGCCTTATCCGTGTCACATCATGTCACATTCCAGTTCCTCCCGGCCCCTGCCTTGGAGATAAACCACACTCCTCCCAGACACAACCCTTAAGTGAACTCAAAACTCATTCATGCCCCTGTCAAAAAAATAACACAAAACCACACACAAAACCAGCACGGGTTTGGGAGGCGGGCGGGGAATGAAACATGTGGGTTAGGGTTGGGGCAAAGAGACCCAGAATGACTGTTTCCTGGCCGTGGAATGCCAACGCTGAGAAGTTGGGAGCCCAGAGCAAACCGGGAAATCCCACTTCTTAGCTGGATCGGAAAGTCCTAGAGGACAGTAAAACACGCAGAAGAGAACTGAAGCCTCCAGAAGCCAGCCACTTTCCACCCAGTCACGCTGCTCCCACTACAATGAGGCATTTACAGGTTTGTGGCATCTCGGGGGGCGGACACCAGGATTCTGCTGGATTCAAAGCATTTCCCTGGAGCCAAAAGTCACGCTGGGATGCTCTCCGCCAACTCACCTACTTGGGTAAAAGACATCATTTTCTGCTGCTTCCCCAGGGGCCTCTGGCTCTGTTCAGAAGGGACAGAGTTCTTGGGCCTCTCCCAAATTTGCATGCAAACACAGCTGGGGAAGGAGAATGAGACTTTGGGTCCACACACACTTCCCTCTGGGACCCGCTTCCCTTGCAAATACTTCTGCAAAGATGTGGACCAGCACTGTTCGGTGGAACTTTCTGCAATGATGGAAATGCCGGGTCCATGCTGCCCAGCGAGGTGGCTGGCAGCTCAGTAGTGGTGGTTACTGAGCACTTAAAATGTGGCTGGTGTGACCGAGGAACTAAATTTCTCATTGTAGTTTAAAGTAGCCACAGGTGCCGGGGGCCTGTCCCACTGGGCAGTGCAAATCTAGCTCTCCCTGATGTCAACCTGAACCAAGACCTTTATTTCCCTCTGTTGCAGACCAAGAATACCACCTATTTCTGAGTGACGGCCGCCCAGACTTCCACAGCCTAGCACATCACAGGAAAAAGGACACACTTCCAATGAAGACATCACCCCTGGGGACTCAGGGGTGAGAGTCGGGGCCACACTCTATGCCTTTCTGGTACCCAACAAGACTTTCCCAGAGGTGGGCTTCATTGAAAGCAGACACCGAGGATACCTTTTGCTTAGGTTTTTAACTCAGTACACATTGGAAACAAGAAGCTCTGTCCCTTTCAAGGAAAATCAACTCACACCACGCTGTGGAAATCCACCAATCAACTAACTGCTAGAAAACTCTCCCTTATCTCTTAAGAGAAAGGCAGCAACACCAAAGCCGAAAAGGAAACCCTGGCAACTGGGTGCCAAAAACACAAGCCACCCGCCTCAATCACCCTGTGCCACAGGCCGCGGATGGGCAGGAGGGAGGGCCCTTGCCCCCCACCCTGAAACCACACCATGCCCTACCAGACAGAGCCGCCTTAGTGGCGCCAGAGCCAGGGACGCCCCAACCTGCCCTCGCTAAAGGCAGAGATTTCAGCCACCACCCCCACAGCACCTTTCCTGGCCCCGCGCCCCTGAAAGCTGGGGCAGCAGGTGCGGGGGAAGAAATGATCCTATGTTGGTGGCAGCAGTGGTTCTGGGCTTGAAGGAGAGGGGAAGGGGCCTGAGTATCCAAGAAGAGGCAACAGAGTTGGGTGCAGGGGGTGCCAGAGGCCAGAAAGGCCTCGGGTTTAAGGGAACCAACACAGATCGAAGGGGAGGAGCTGTCAGGAGGTATAGGGAGGGGAACCCACCCTGGGTTTAGACTGAGGCTCTAGGATCTTCGGGAAGGAACAAGAAAGGAGGCGGAGGGAAGGAGAGGCCAGTGGTTGAAACACACATCAGGCAGAGGTGCTGGGAGGAATGGGAGACCGTAAAGAGAGGCATGTGGTTCTGCAGAGACTGCAAGACTGTAAAGCCAGGGACCAGACTGAGGAGAGAGACCTGGATTGGGGTTAAACGTGGGGAAGCACAAATCAGGATCCCAGCTGCAAAGAGGGCGCAAGCTGACAGGAACGCAGGCAGCTGGTGTCTGAAGGGGTTAGGGGCTCCAGGTCAGAGAAGAAACTGCCCCTGGTCCTGGTCTAAGAGAAGAGGTGAAAGAGACAGTCCTCAGGTACTGGGGTGCGAGGGAGGGCGCGGAGGGCCTGAAACCAGAAGGGGGCTGAGGCAGGAGGATGCCTCTAAGGAATCTGAAAAAGTGAACCCAAGTCCAAAGGAAAGGAACCCTAAACTAGACTGAGTCCTTATAGCTAAAGAGGAAAGGCTGGGTCCCAGGAAGTCAGAGGGAGCTCAAGCTGGGGCCAGGGTTTGAGGGGAAAGGGATGCTCCAACTGAGGCAGGGGCAGGCCCAAGTAGGGCATGAGGGGAAGCAAAGCTTAGGCTGGGTCTGGGCTCAACGAAGGGAAAGGCTGCAGGCCAGGGTCTCAGGGGTCCCGCGGGGACTCACACCTGAGCTAAGGTTTAAGGGAGGATAGGTGGCAGGTTAGGGGTTCAGGGAGTGTGAGGCGACTCAGGAGAAAGGGTCCAGAGAGGAAAGGACACACAGGCTGGCCCTGGACCCAAAGAGGGAAAAGGGGTGCAGGACAGATCCGGGGAGCGTGAAGGGTCCCCAGAGGGGTCCGAGGAGGCTCTGGGCCGGACTGGGATCCCGAGAACTGGGGGCTCTAGGTCAGGCTGGGGTTCCCAGGGTCGTCCCAGGAGGTTCGGAGAGGGACTGGGGTTCCGAGGGGGATCCCAGGGCTCTCTGGGCCAGGCTGGGCTCCCCAGGGGCGTCCCAGGGGGCGTTGGGCCTGGCGGGGGTCCCCGAGGCCGTCCCTGGGGACTCTGGGTCAGGCTAAGGTCCTCAAGGAGGTCTGAGGCGCCCCGGCCGGGCTGGGGTCGCGGATGGGGGAGGGGCGCCCCCGCCCCACATAAAGGCCGGGGGAGCTGCGGGCGCGCACAAAGCGGGGCAGACGGGCGCAGGGCGGGGGCAGAGAGGCCGGGTCCGGGGAGAGCCGGGCGGGCGTGCGGGAGGAGGAGAGGGAGGGGGCCGGGCGGGCTACGCCGGGGCGGCGCGGCCGCTCCTCACCTGATTGTCCATGGCTGGCGCCCCACCCCGCCCCCGGGCCCCGCGTCGCTCGCCGCCGCCGCCGCCGCCGCCGCCGCCGCCGCTCAGCGCCGCCCCGCCGCCCTCATTGTCTGTCAAGCGCCGCCGCCGCCGCCGCCGCTCCCGGCCGCCCGCCCGCCAGCCCCGCGGAACCGGAAACCACCGCCAGTCCGGGTCGCGCACCGACCACGGGCCCCCGCCGCCGACTCGGGCCCGCCGCCCCGACGGACAGCCAGCTAGACCAATCGACGACGCGAACGGTCGCTCGTGGGGAGGGACTTCCGTCCTGGCGGGGGCCTGCCGGGCTGCGGTCGGAGGGACGAAGCCCGCAGCCAATGGGAAGGCGGGAGCGGGGGGGCGGGAGGAGGGAGGGAGGGAGGCGCGAGGCGAGCCGGGCAGAGCGGAGCGCGAGGTGTGCGCCGCACGTGGAGGGGGGCGGGGGCGGTCGGGCGCGGCGCGCCTGCGCGCAGCGGCCCGCAGGGGGCGCTGCCGCGTGGTCGCTACATCACAGGGCGGAAGCTTCCCGGGGGCCGCAGCCGAGTTTGCGGGTTCGAGCTCTGGGCAGGGAGCCTCAGGGACACTTTTGTTTCCTGGCCACGTGTGGCTACTATGTGATGGAATGAGCCCCGGGCTCTGGAACCGGAGATTAATTTTCTAAATCGTGGATCTGCTTTGGCAAGCCCGGTCAGCCTCCCTCTCCCCGCTCCCTGAGTCTCAGTTTCCCCATCTGTAAAATAGGGACAAGGAAGTACTGTGTGGTTCTACTTCTGGAGATTTTGAATGGTGCAAATTTGAAATCGTGCTCCGTCGAAATGTGCGGGAAAGCCTCATTTTTTTTTTCAGTTACACAGAGGAATAAATTCTGGTGATCTATTATTGCACAGCAAGGTTACTATGTTATAACGTACATGTATTTTTAAATTGCTAAAAGTGGATTTCGAATGTTCTCACCCCAAGGAAATGAGATGTATGTGAAGTGATGGATATGTTAATTATCCTGATTTGTTAATTCTACCACATGTACATGTATCCAACCATCCCACTGTACCCCATAAATATATACAATTATTATTTGTCAATAAAGATAAAGTTAAAGAGAGGGTCTCATTTTATTCACGAAATTTTAAATAATGTGAATCCCTCCAAAAAACAATTTTTTGTTTAAGAGACACTGTCTCACCCTATCACCAGGCTGCATGCAGTGCAGTGACAAGATCATAGCTCAGTGTAAACTCCAGCTCCTGGGCTCAATCGAGGGATCCTCCAGCCTCAGCCTCCCAGGTAGCTGGGACGAGAGGTGCCCACCACCAAGCCTGGCTAATTTTGGTTTTTAATTTTTTTTTGTAGGGACAGGGTCTCGCTCTGTTGCACAGGCTGGTCTCAAACTCCTGTCCTTAAGTGATCCTCCCAAAGTGCTGGAATTACAGGTGTGAGCCACCACACCCAGCCTCCGCAAAAATCATTTTTAAGTTATCTAGGATTTCAAAATTCACAGCCTCTTGTAAAGACTATTTAAGTTGGAAACAGGCATACCCCCATCTCTTGCAGGATCTTGTAAGCCACCTCTTCCTCGCACAGTAAGACGTCTGTCTGCTTGTGATTTGGGGGACCTTTGTGCAGTTACTTTAAATTCCTTCTTCTAATTAAAAATTGGGTTATTTGAGTTTGTTTGGGTTGTTTTGCCTACCACTTCTCATTTAAGTGTCAGGCAAGCACTGGTGCTTTGCACTGAAGATCAGCGCCGGAAAATCAATAACTTTGGAATGGAAGTAAGTCTAGACAAAAACTCTGAAGAAGGCCAGATTGCTGTCATGGTAACACCACCATGCTTTTTAATCTAGGGCAGGTCTTACTGGAAAGGAAAAAAAAAATGGAGACCATGCTGAGAAAATAAGCAGCAACTCTGATGTTGGTACAACTTAAGAAAAAAATCTTTTCAAATATAATGAAAGTTAACTTAAAAAAAATTTTTAATCCTATAACTGGATGTAAGTAGATCAGTGGTTCTAAGTGGTCCCCAGCAGTGTCAGCATCACCTGAGTACTCTGTTAGAATTGCAAATTCTGGTCTCCTCCCTTATTGATGGAATCAGAAACTCTGTGGGTCTGGACAGCAGTCAGTAGCTTAACCAGCCCTGCCACTCTCCACTTTCAGAACCACTGCCCCAGGTAAAGGATCAAAAATGGAAAGGGAGATAGCAATATGAGAGAAACTTGCAGGGAAGGACCTTCAGGCTACATTTGTTGCAAAGACGAGCTTCAGGAACTCACCCCCCACACGGCTCTGTCACCCCAGGGTAGAGTGCCATGGTATCAGCCTAGCTCACTGCAAACTCCAACTCCTGGCCTCAACAGGTCCTCCTGCCTCAGCCTCCTGAGTAGCTGGGACTACAGGTGCCACCAAGCCCGGCTAATTTTTCTATTTTTACTAGAGACAGAGTCTCCTACTTGCTCAGGCTGGTCTTGAACTCCTGACCTCAAGTGATCCTCCAGCCTCAGCCTCACAGAATGCTGGAATTACAGGTGTGAGCCACTGTGCCTAGCTGTAATCTATCCTTAAATTAGGTTCTGAACTAATGGAGATTTTCAAAACTACATCCTTGGGGCTCCCACTGGCTGAGGTAGAACCCTTTAAGTATCAAAAAGAATAAGAGGGAAGTAACTCCCTTGGCAGATGAATGGACAAACACAATGTGGTATATCCATACAATGGAATATTATTTATCCTTAAAAGGAAGGAAATTTGCACACATGCGACAACATAATGTCCTTGAGGACATAATGCTCCATGACATAAGCCAGACTCAAAACTACAAATCCTATGTGATTCCACTCACAGGAGGTCCCTAGAGTCATCAGATCCACAGAGACAGGAAGTAGGATGGTGGGTGCCAGGGGCCAGGGAGGGGGTGGGGAGTGAGTCTTTCATGGGGACAGACTTTCAGTTGGGGAAGATGAGAAAGGTCTGGAGGTGGAGGGAGGTGATGGTTTCACAATAATATGCATGTGCGTAATGCCACTGAACTGTGGGATTCAAAATGGTTAAAATGGGCCAGACATGGTGGCTCACCCCTGCAATCCCAGTACCTTGGGAGGCCAAGGTGGGAGGGAGCATAGCTTGAGGCCAGGAGTTGGAGACAAGCCTGGGCAACACAGTGAGACACCATCTTTACAAAAAATAATCTATGAATAAAAAAGTAGCTGACTCGGCCGGGCGCGGTGGCTCATGCCTGTAATCCTAGCACTCTGGGAGGCCGAGGCGGGTGGATTGCTCAAGGTCAGGAGTTCGAAACCAGCCTGAGCAAGAGCGAGACCCTGTCTCTACTAATAATAGAAAGAAATTAATTGGCCAACCAAATATATATAGAAAAAATTAGCC
>CAUYRT010027623.1:0-41873 GCA_963574885.1 Lepilemur ruficaudatus | reverse complement strand
AGCACATTATAATTTACGAAGCTCTGTCACATTGAACTTCATGTGTAGTCAGAAAAGCCATTAAAGACACAATTTTATATATTGGAAAGATGAGGTTTAAAAAAGCTAAGTAAATCTAAGTGACTTGCTCAAGGTGCAGAGCTGGGACTAGAACCCAGTTTTCCTGATTCTGAAGTCTATGCACATATTACAGATCAGGCTTTGCCTTTATGAAAAATTTTATTATTAATGGAGGCTAGCTAGAGTTTCATGTTAAGGAGAATCTGAAGCCAAGTCCTAACTCATTGGAAAAGATTGCTGTGATTGATTATTTTTACTATTTTTAAAATTTTTAATTGTTATGGGTACATAATATTTGTATATATTTATGGGATATATGTGATGTTTTGATACAGGCCTACAATATGTATTAATCAAATCAGGGTAATGGAGTATCCATTACTCATTTGGGTAATTGAATGTTGAGATCTCAGTCTTTGGTCACTACAGCTATGTCAGCACTGGGAGTGTCCCAAGACCAGTAATGCTGTGACTCTTGCAGACTCCTGGTGGTACTGGTGACTTAGGTAAAATATGACAGAATTGCCTGGATTACCAGTCAAAGTCTCTCACTCTCTTCCCTCACTCTCTGTGCTGGGCTGCTGGAGTTGGGGGAGGAGTGACGTGGGCACTCCCCCATGGCCACCAGTGCCATGTCACACCTGAAGCCAGCCCAGTCTCACCCAAATCCTGTAGTGACTGTTGCCTGGCTACCTCTGATGTTTATTCAAAGCCCAAGGGCTCTTTAGTCAGCAGGTGGTGAATCCTGCCAGGACTGAGTTCTTCTTTCAGGGCAGTGTGTTTCCTTCCGGCCCAGGGTGGGTCTAGAAATGCCATCCAGAAACTAAGCATCAGTCCTCTGAGGTCTTTCCTTTCCTTTCCCCAAGTGGAAGAAGATTCTCCTCAAGCTGTATAGCCTAGAATTGGAGGAGCAGTGACACAGGTACTGGCTTAGCCACCACCAGTGTCTTCCTGAGTCACATGCACTCCAAGTCCTCTGGCTCCCAGGGAGCACAACCACAGGAATTACCCAAGGACTGCAGCCTTTATGGCTTGACTACCTTACAAATTTATTCCAGGCTCCAGGTTGCTTTTTGTCAGCCAGTGTTGGGGCTAGTCAGAACTTGGCTTCCAGGGCGGAGGATTTTCCTCTGGCCAAACAGGTCTAAATTCTCCCTCTGTGGACACCAGCAGAATTCTAACCTGTGTGGTGTTGCCCCAAGACAGGTGGCCTTGAGTTTCAATGCAAAGCCCCATAATCACTTCACTCTCCCTCCACCACCGGGCACACAGATTCTGTCTCCACCCTGCGTGCTGGTGTGGCACTGTTGGAAGATAGGAGAAGGGTGTTTGCTTGTGTGGATAGCTGTTGAATTTGGTGTTGGCACAGAGGAGTGATCACTGAAAGTTTCTACTCAGCCATCTTGTTCCACCCACTAGTCCACTTATTATTGACTATCGTCACTTTGTTGTCCTATCAAACATTGTTTATTCTATTTAACTATCTAACTATTTTTTTGGCATCGAATAAATCAGCTTTCTTTTATCTTTTCTTTTTATTTTTTAAAAGATGAGGTTTCACTGTGTTGCCCAGGCTGGTCCTGAACTCCTGGCCCTAAGGGATCCTCCCACCTTAGCCTCTGGAGTAGGTGGGATTACAGGCATGAGCCACCAGACCCAGCTTGTGATTCATTATTAATGTCTGCTTTGGAGAAAAATAAAGAGTAGTAGAACATCAACTGCTTCTGAACTATTTTCCTATGTTGAGGTCTCCAGAAATGCATATCTACCCCAATAGTAGCACTGATTATGAGATCCCTGAGCAATGGAAGGTAAGAATTGCTCCCAGTTACAGAGAATTAGAGGTGACTGCAGGTGTCCCCTTGTATCCCAATATACCAGATAGAAATTCATTGACTGGGTTGTCCTCACAGGGAGATTCAGAAATAGCCAGAGAAATAATAGGAAAAGGGGTTACTTCCAGAAGGTGTATTATGCCCTGAGATACTCTACCTCTTTATTGTCTAGCTACAAAGAAAAGAATTTTTTCTTCCAATTCACAGAATTTAAAATATTTGTGCAATTCCAACATTTTTAACAATAGTGAAAATTAAACAGTATTAACAGCTTTTCATACCAATCCTTTCCACCTAAATAAAGTACCTTTATTTTTGTGCCTTAACAGTGAAGAAACTTGCCATTTGAATGAGGTTCTTCACAAATATAAGACAAGTAATCACTGTCATGCTAATAAGAGATTTGTCTCTTTTAGTTAACCAATTAAATGGACTTGATCAACATAGTGCAAAGACTGTAATTTTTACATTATTATTCCTTATACTTTCTGACGTATTCTCCTAAGGGGGGGGAAGGCATTGCAGCATGCAATAAGATAATTGTTATCTGAATATGTATTAATAATACAGTAATCGTTGTCTAAATACATAGAGGAAATGGAGGAAAAATATGTTTTAAAATGTTACATCAGCTATTAATGGCCTTTTGGTTAGTTCCATATTAGAATCTTTTTCATGTGTTTCCATCTCTTTCTCTGAATGGTCTTGCTGCCCATTATCTTTCTTCTGGCTGAAAAGGCCCAGTGACATAGAGCTTTCAGTGCCCAGTGCATTTCAGATCTATTCTCATTTTCAAAGCCTAATTTTGTGTGGAGCGATGTAATTTAAATTCAATTTTAGAGTAATTTTAATAGAACATTTGCATAATACAATTCTTGCTTCTTGTAATTCAAATCTGCTTACTCCAAATAGGCTTCTCCATGGACACTCCTGTGCCATGCATCAGATTCTAATACATCTGGTTTACCAGAGATGAGAATAGGGAAGCAAAAAGGAGCAAACCCTATGGGAAGAAGACTGAGGTGCTATTTCATAAAGCTATTAATTAACAATACTGAAAGGGCCTTGCATTTTCACAGAATTACACATTGTTGAAACAAGCATACCTATTACACAATCCTTTCATTTTAGTCTCTATTGAACAATTCAGGCTCAGACAAGTTCCCTCAGGCAACGCATTCACATTTGAAAGGGTGATATCATTGACAATTGTCACCCTGAAATTTGGTAAAAAGTAAACGGAATTTAAAAGGGCTTTTCCTCAATCCCTAACTGTCAGATGACCATAACTACTATGACCTGCTCTTGTCTCCTTCTCTTCCTCATTTGTATGGTTGGGTGGTTGGATATCTTGTTCATGAATTAATTTTGCCTATTTTTGTTGTATCTCTTCTCTTCCATAAGCTTTTTCTGTAAATTATTCTCAGAGGGTAGAAAAAAGTCTAGCATACTCAAATATATTTACTTCTACTCACCGAAAAGAAACATAAGTTTAAGAAATATAACCACATATAGTGGCTGTTACCATTTCAAGAAACATAACTGAATATATTGATTTTAACATCAATATTTATATTTAATATAAAGCTTTCTCTTTTTCTTACTCCATGGGTATGCAAACTATGTACCATGTTTACAATTCTTGGTCTTCCATTAAGATCTGTTTATTTAACCAATGTTCATCTTAAGTTCTTTTTCATTTTTAGACATTTTTCATATTTAGATATTTCTTTTCCATTTTTAGATATTCTGCCCACATCAATTTAAGTGGATGGTTTTAGAGAGATTTATACCTTTAAATTGGCAGCTAGTGCACAAGAGGTATTCTGTCACAAGAATCCTTTTTTCCTAAAATAGCCTCCTAACCTGATTCCTAACTCAGGTTTCTCACCTGTCCAAAGCAATTTTCATGCTGCTACCAAAGTTAACTTTCTAAAATAACTGTTCTGATCTTCTTTTACCCACATCAAGCCTGTGATACATCACCACTGCCTTCAAGATTTTCCACTGTGAGAACTCTCCAAGATGGACTCATTATGACCCACATCAAAAGGCAAACTTCATTCTTCTTCCCTTTACTCATGATGGTCTTTTAAATGCATACCTCTGTGTCTCCATTTCTTCTTTGCTTATTGGAACACATTGTTTTTTATAAACCCAACTCATCTATGACCTCTTCTTTGGAAGCCTTCCATAGTGAAACAAACATAAAGATTTTTTTCTTTATGTTTTCAGAATGTTATTTTTCCATTTATTTAGCATATATATTCTGCCTTGTATCAAAAGTAATTGCTTCTTTTTTAAAACTTACCTCATTAGTTTATATGTTTCTTAAGAGCTAGTGTTGGGGTTTATTCTAATTTCCTACTCCCCAACAGTCCCCCATGACTGACATCCAGCATAAACGAATGCTTTATAAATCTACATTGATTTAAATTAGATTTCTAAAGATCATTAACATAACTGAGTCATTTCAGTGCCATTCAGCCTTCACTATCTGCAGCAGCTTTTATGATTATCTTTTCCCAGGTTGGTGACACCTTATTCAATTTCTCTCCGACCTTTTGACCTATTGTCTAGGAATCTAGTCTCCGGTGTGTTACGTTTTCACCTGATCAATTTTGGGCCTATAATAGTTTAATTAAATTATTGATTTTTCACTGGCCTCTATGTCTTTATTAATTTAATAGCTTGTTCCATTTATACATGTTTGAGTATTGCTTCCACATCAAGCATTCCAAGAACGTTGAGAAAGAAAAAGAAGAAAAGATGCAATCTAAAGCAAAATGGCTTTATTATCTTCTTAAAATGTATTTGATTTCCATGATAATTTTCTTTCAATGAATCTAATCAATGTGCAATGCTCTTATTATCCTTTAAACTTGGCCACTCAATATGGCCCCCAATTTTGTATTTATAGCCTATGCTTAAGTAGTCAGTCCCTGCTAAAAATTAAAAAAAAAAGAAAAGAAAAAGAAAAACACAGAAAATAGATGGATTTAAGGAGGCTTAGATACACAATGTGGCAATCCAGAAATAAAAGAAAGATTCATTATATGGTAGCTGTAACATTAGGCAGCTTGCCCACTGAGAACCATTCTTAATTAGCAATATTACCCCCAATGAAACTGGCTTTCTACCTTGTGTGTAGGCACTCTGCCATCTAACAGATGGGTCTGCATACAGATGCCAAGAAACCACATATGAACATCAAACATGGCTCTTAACCATGTTTAAGCTTTCAGATTATAGTATTTAAATGACTGTTGTCCTGCAATGCCATGGTTGTAGCTATAGAGAAGAGCAAATACATCAATTATAACCACAGCAACTGTCTGGAACCAAACAAGATAGATTTCCATTTCAACATATATCTATGGGCATTAGTTTGAATTTTAACTAATGGAAAGGTCTAAAGACAAGCAAGTACAGTGATTTCAGATAACATATATATTTTATAATGCATTATATATATAAAGCATTAGCAGATGAACTAATGTCATAATGCTGAAGGCTGATCAAAATTTTCTAGAGGCTGATGGGAATTTTGTTTCTAAAAATAGAGTTTCTACCAAAATCATAGCTATACAAAAGACTTCTTCTCTGACAGTATATATCATTAGAATTTGAAAAGGTTGATTTCCAGTATCACTTAAAAGTTTAAATTAAATTTTGACCATCAGAATAAATTTCAACTTTAAAAAAAAAAAGCATCATATATTAGCCAAATAGCCAACTATGTTTCTCATAGCCTTAGATTTAAAACTTTATATATCAAGCAAATACTGAAATCCATTGATAATAATGAAGCACCCATTATGTTCACAGACCTATACTGAGCTCTGAGTGGGATACAGAAATAAGACAACAGACCTACTCTCTTTGAACTTTCCATGCAATTGTGAAGGGCATCCCTGATAATTTTATTTGAAATTTTAAACTTGTTTGCTGAAAGAAGTTATATCCAGTTCAAAGCATCAGAAAATACCCTTGAAAGAGGTAAAATTTGAAATAAGCTGAGAAAAGTGGGCAGAATTTATAATAAATTGAATATGGTGTTACAGTGTCATTAAACTCTAACATGAGCTCAATAAAACGAGCATGTCAATGGCTCTAATAATAAGCATGTAATTTAAATGACTTCTCCACTCCTTTCTGTATCTTTCTATAGTTTTCCTGATAATGTTTCAATAATTACCTAAGTTATTAATAATCTTCTCTGGTGGATCCCCTGGCAAAGTTCCGATAGGTCATGCCTAGTGAGGCAGGTGCTGCTTCTAGCTGTAGGAATAATTTGGAAAGCCTGTCTGCTCAGGTGGCCCTAACTAAAAGAAGGCCAACCCATGAGGGCTCACTATACCAGCTGCTCAGTGGGAGATGTCTGAGGGATTCCCAGGGACATTTCTAACAGAACTACTTTGTTCATCTTGCCTTCCTAATTTTCCAAAATTATTTCCTTCTCTCATTCCTATGGAAAACTGGTATGTGTTTTCTTGCTCAGCTCAAGAGAATACAGTCTTAGAAGTTAAAATTTTTTAATATGTTAACTGGTCTAAATTATCTACTTTCTTCCTGCTGGTTCTTCCACTACTTCAGTTCCATTCAGGACCAGAGCCTTCCTTTCCCACAAGCTCCATAATCAACAATTTGTCCTCAGGTTCTTTCCAGCCTTGACTTTTCCTGACTTTTTGATTTAATAAACTTCTGCTCTGGAGAGGAAACTGGCTGGCCCTTATCGGTGGGCGTAAAAACTTTAATGACCCTCTCAGCTAACATTAAAGCTATCAAATTTGCTTTAATAATCAGAGTGTCTCTTAGTGTAAATATCTCCCAGTAGGCATCCATCTTCTGTGCAGGGGGAAAAAATGGAATGGCTTAAAATGCAATCTGTCCCTAAATGTCAGGGTAGAATTAACCTGCCAGGCCCTGGTGAAAGTTAAAAACTAACTGCTCTGCAGAGACTTACATATTATTTGTTTGAATAATATAAAATGTTAAATAAAATACCTGGCTCACAGTAGGCATTCAATAAATATTTAAAGAATTAGTAAATGAATGCCTCTTTTTTACATTCTTCCTATGAATCTATAAAAACTCCGTTGCCTAGTAACTGCTTAATGAAACTGTCCCTTATCCCAAGACAGACTTCTTATTTACAATTTCTATTTATAATTCATAAATTATGTTTTAGTAGTAAATATACTAATTATAGATTATAGATTCTTTGCAAAAATTCAGTATTCAACTTTGAATTTCCTAGAGCAAATAACAAGTCATTTCCAAATACTAGATGCTAAAAATAGATTCATTATTTATTAATTTATTTAATGAATATTAATTAAATACTCAGCAGTATTGGCGGGGTTATGCTACAATAATAAATAGCCTAAAAACTCAATGGCTGAAAACCATAAAATATACCTTTTACTCACACTGTTATGTCCATTGCAGGTTCATAAGAAGGCTCTGCTCACTGTGGTGATCCATTGATCCAGTTTGACAGAAATTTCACCTCACCTTATTCTTCCTTGGTCATAGATGCAGGGAAAAGAGACACAAAGGTGGTGAACCAAACACTAGTTCTTAAAGCTGTTTCATAGGGTGACATATCACACCTGCCAAAATTTTGTTGACCAAAGAAAGTCACATGGCTACTTTTGGGTTAAATAGAAAAAGATATATAATCCTTTCGCATTTCATGGCACCTCAGTAGATAAATTAGGATATACGTTGAATAGTCTTCCACAAGCACCTACTATAATAAATATCAGGTCTAAGGCACTAAGATACAAGGTGGATAAGATAGGCATGGGCTCTGGTTAACTCTATTATCACCTCCTTGAAGTTGGACACTATTTCTTTTCTCATATGAAAATATATGTATTCAATCTGTGATTGTGTATAATAAGATGACTATATTTACTCAACAGAATTACAAAATGAATAGTACTCTTTTACAATAAAGATGAATTAAACACTTTTGGATTTTGTTGGGGCTCAGAAAAAAAGTATCCCAAAATGAAGACCTCAGAAGCAGCCTCAGAAGCAAATGTTTTTCTCTAATCCTCTCCTGTCCTCCTGTTTCTAGGTACTATTCTCCCCTCAGGCTAGCCATAGACACCAAAATCCCTCTTCCCCAAGGCAGGTCATAGAAAGCAGAACTCCTTTTCCCTAAAGGCAGATATAAAACCTAAAACTACTCTATGTAAAAACTGGCCATAAAGAAATTATCTAGCCTATATTGTTTGACTGTAAGTCATAAGACTCCCATTCCAGAAAAGGCCCAGCCTCGCACTCATAAGGAAGGATTGCATACTCATATTCAGAGAGGCCAAGAAGAATCTAGATAGACAGGCCTTGCTGGGTTTCCCCACTCAGTCTATTAGCATCAGCTCATACCATTTTTATTCAATCATATTTCTACACACTGTCCATACTTTGTTGAGTGTAACCATAAAAATGGACAATTTCTCCTGTATCTTTGAGTCTTCATTCTGTAGGCTCCCATGTTACACAAATATGTATGTCTTTTCTCCTCCTAATCAATCTGCCTCATATCAGTGATTTTTCAGCTAACATTTAGGAATCCAAGAGTGTTGGTCCCAACAGATTACTACATTTGTAGAGCACAGATTTTCTCCTGCTCAATTTATCTCATCAAGGCCCACTGTAAGCAACATGTGTAAAAGACAACCTTAATGCCTATACAATGATTCTAAACATCCCTGTCTGTCTTCACCCTCTCCGTCAATCTTCCTAGAACTCTTACTGTATCTGCAAGCCCAGAAGACAAAAAGCATCTTCTCATCTTACCTCTGGGGATCACCATTGAAACCAGATGGACTAAGAAATAGATGTGAATATGTCTCATAAATTACAAAGTGATACTTAAATTTAATAAATACTGTTATTGCAAACTCAAAATGATGTGCCTATAATGAGGACAGAAGGAATAGAAGAGAAGATTGGAGAGACAAATAGGGGAGCTCTGGTCTAATAGTTGTAATGCTAAATATGTAGTCTGCTTCTTAACTGTTAGGTCTAATTACGTTTTCTAGTTTTTTTTTTTTTTAAGTCTAACCTTTTATTTTCTTTTCATTATAGTCCTTTAATAAGAGTTGTTGATTTCTTCTGGACCCATAAAAGAGTCTACAAATTTATACTGGAGACTATATTCTAGATGAAGCAGCAAAGTTGGCCTTAGGCATAACCATTCATTAGGTTGTGAATCTTGGCTAAAGGCATTATGATATAATGTGAATACCATGAATCTTTAAGACAAACTGACCTGGTTTTGGATAAAGGCTCTACTGCTCATTATCAAATTCCCACCAAGCCTCACATCTTTTTTTCAAAATGGGGATAATGCCACCCATGTCATAATATTATAGGATTTAAAAAAGTAATAAAATATCATAGGATAAATGTCTAAATCAGAAGTTTTCCCTTAGTCTTTTAATGGTCCATATGTATCCTTCTTTCTGCTGGGTATTCCCAAAACAAAGCATGTGTTATATTCCATCTTTATCTATAGCTTCTAATTTTATATAAAATATAAAAGTTATGACTATCTACCTCAGGAAATGTTTTAGTGAGTCTAATCAGTAACACTAAATTATAACTGACAACTACCTTAAGATGTTATCTCTCTGTAAGGTAATTTGAATTTTGAAATGGGATAAAGTCTTAAAAGTAAAGAATCAATCAACTGTAGGCAAGCACTATACTCAGAGTTTTTTTACTTTTAACTTGTATAACCCTGAACTAATCATTTTTGTACTTGAGGAAATTATTGCCCATTCTAAGCCCTAGGTTTTGTTTTGTTTTGTCATGGTTGTTGTTTTTAACTTTAACACTTTATTTAATTTTTTAAAATAAGCCCTTACCAGCCCTAACACTCTACAGTTCTTATTGTGGAATTTCAAGTATAAATAAACTAAAGAATGAAAATAATATTTACCAAATGCAAAAAAAAAATGAGTATGTTCTCTAAACACCTTTAATTCTCAAAGAATTTCTAAGAATTGTTATTATTCTTCCTGCTTTCCAAATGAGAACTTTGAGACTCAGAAAGAGTTAAGAGGCTCACCTCAGGTTGCATGGCTGACAAGTGGACAAACCAGACTTCAAACTCACACCTGCCTTTCTCCAAACCTTTTGTTTATTTCACCAAGGATAGGAACAACACTGCAATGGGAAGGCTTTTTTGCCACCCATGAAATTACACCATAAAAGAGGCTGATATAATTAAGTTTGTTGTTTGTTTTGTTGCAATTGTTTAACAGAACCACTTGGAAGCTCCTGGAGAAAGAGAGGCTGTGCAAAGTTTGCTTTTTTAAGTTCCAGCACTTAAAAAATCTCAGGGATCAAAAATGTTTTTAGTAATGGTTCCCAATAGGGCAGAAAGTAGGGAAAAAAGGAGAAAGAGGGGGAGTAGGGAAGGAGTGAAGAAAGCAGGGAAAAAGCCAGTATTTTTTTTTCTTACGCATTATAAACTCTAGATCTTGCACTGGGCTGAATAATAGCTATCTCGACGTGTCATTATAGATAGCAATTTTCCACCATAAATTAAACTTTAAACTGTAAAATTAAACTGTATTTCAAAAGCTTTTTAATTTTTTCCAATTTTAATGTCATTCTCCATTCAAACTTTGTAGCATTGCACACATGAAGGTATTAATATTTTATGTTGAAAGGGAAGAAAAAAATTTTTCTACCCTCTTAAGTTAGGAACCTGAAAATTAAACTGGTGAAAGACAGATTAGCAGAGGAAACAATGTACAAGTTTTATTTTTAATTCTATATGCACAGGGCCTCCACAGAAAAGAAGTGAACACCCAAAGAAGCAGTTTGAATTTGCGGGCAAATACCATTTTACAAATGGCAATAAATTGAAGGAAAGTGACTAGGAATATGGTATATGAGGCTTGTTTAGTAAGGTTTTTCATGCAGACTTCAAGCCAGGCGCTGTCTTCAGTCTTCTTGATATGGGAGAGGGGAACACCTTTACAAATGGAAACATACATCAATCATCTTTACAAAGGGAAACCTATGCCCTTCTTTTGAGCAGAAAGGGAGAGGGAAGAAAGCTTTTCCTATGTCACTGTTTCTCAATTGCCTTCAGCTCAAAATAACCCTTACACCAAACAGGCATATTTCAGGGTAGCATATTTTGATACCTTTCAATGCCAATGAGATTTTTGGAAATTTAAAAGAGCAATAAAATCTATTCAAAAATCTAGTGAAAATGGTGTGAGGGAGACCTCTTCCTACACTGTTGGATACACACTTTCCATATCAAAATTCATGTATAATTGCAAATCCTTTGATCTATCAATCCCACTTCCTGGAATATATCCAAAGGCAATAAGAAGACACATGCACAAAAATATGTTTACATGTTTGTTAAAATCAACTTAAAATAGTAATAAAATAAGGAAAAAACCCTAAATATTCTTCCACAGGTAAATGAATATATAAACTATTGCAGCCAAGCTATGAACTAGGCATCTATAATCTAGATCTGTATTTATTGACACTACCAGATGCCCTTGACATACAACTGAGTGAAAACATTGGTTACAGAATATATATAGTATGATAATGTAAATTTTATATAAATATCTTTCTTTATAATTATTTATTGGGATTTGTCCATTATCACCAAAGTACTAATAGTAACTTTCGATTATTTTTACTTGATGTGCTATGTCATTTTTACATTATTTTAATTTTTATGATTCCCAGTTATCATTGTATTATTGGAAAAACAAAGCTATTTTTAATTGAAAAAAGTTTTTGTTTTGAAATATTAGGAAATATTAAAAAAGTTACTATGAATTTTTAATGAAATAACCTTTGGAGATTTGAAAATGTTTCAATGTAAAAGATTTAGGATGTTCTCAATACCAATAGACTTTAAATATTGCCACAATTTTAAAACTGCAACTTTGAAAAATAAATCTATTTTATAATACATGTCCATACAAAGTGGGAAGCGTGTCAGAACAAGGGGAAAAAAATTTTGAACCTAGCTCCATCTTCTTTTCTAGTGAGTTTGTGGAACATCAAATAAAATCATACCCCATGGATCAAACAAATATTTACTACTAAATAAAAATCTGTTTTCCAAGGCTATTCTTCAACTAGGAAAATGAAATTTTTATCATGTAATATGTTCTGAAAAAGTTGATTTTCACTGTAATGATAATTGTGTGAAAAATTTAACTACTTTCGGTATTGCATGTAGGAAATGTGCAAATAATCGCAACAGCATCAAATAATGACACAAAATTTTAATTATAAGAAGGGAACTGTCTGAGTGTGTTAGTATAACTTTGTCTTTAGACCTGCCTACCAGAGGGTTCAAGATATTTGCTCTGCAACTCAGAAGCAGTACTGTTGCTTTCCTGTTGTTTTATCTAATAATATGAAAATTCAGGATAAAGACCAAAGCATAAATTGCCCAGTCCTCAGAAACATACCATTAGTGTGGTCAATTTTACTTCTTTTAAACAAAATTAAATCTTTGTCGTTATGCTTGTAAAGATACAAGCATAAATATCAATACCATACTTCTTAGGAGCACAGAAGATTAAGAGCTGAAAGGGACTATAGGGAGTGTCCAAAACTTACAGCAAATGAGATGTCAACATAAAGTATACATCTCAGAAGAAAAAAACATTCATAGCCATTTTGAGATGTCCAAATTATCTTCCATAGTATCATCTTACTAAATCATTTTCTGAAAGAAGTAATTTCTGTCCTTATCTATTTGGCTTCCAGATTTTTCTTCTTGGAATGCTACCCACTTCCCTTGATCTCCCTGTTTTGAGACTTAAAATGTTCACAGTGTTGTCTGAGCCAATCTTCCTATGTACTGGCTGCTCATTTTAAGCAGCTGCTAGTGGACTGAGTCTTTAATTTTCTCTGTCTTCTCCCTTAGTCAATGTGAAATGGAAACAATATGAGACTCCCATTGGTTTACTGTGTTTTGTCCATTCAGGAAGAACACATTACTTGCCTGATGTATAGGGTTCCCTCATTTTTCCTTCATATCTTATGTCTATGTCTTAAACCTCTTTGGAGTCTAACTCATTTCAACTGAGATGTATATTGACTTAAAATGTAATTAGTTCTTTATTAACCCCATCTATTTTTGTGGGAGGTTTTATACAATTTAACTGATATTTAACCCTCCCCCAAAACTTTTACTTTTAAGAGGACACAAATCTGATCAATTTTAAATTGATTCAAAGCATTGTACTTTTTATAATTAAACAGTAGTTTCCTCAAAATGAACTTAAGATCCTGTTCTAGACTCTGAAGAATACTCAAGGGAACTTGATTAAAGGTGGCCTGTTTCCTATACAGCACATATAATCCAATTGCAAAATCAATCTCTGCTTTTGGCTCAAAGGGACTATGGCAAAAAAAAAAAAAAAAAAAAAAAAAAACTAAAAAATGTATTGTAAAATATTGGTGCTTTATGCTCACCAGGAAGCGATAGTTCTGATCTGAAACTGACTTCTGATAAACAACCTTTAGAGGTAAAAGATTCAACTATGAATTCATGCCTGAATTCACTACATCAGCTAATTTTAGACTATAGTTATCAGTCATAATGGTCTCTCATTATGTTATTGTTACAGTTGAACTGTTCTCAAGTTTACCATAGTCGAAAAGTTTAAAATTACACATGTCTAGAATTTTGTTTCTACAACTTCTGAAAATTGATAACGGTGATGATGATTACTTCTAACCTTTGGCAAGTTTAGATTAGACCATAGCCAAAAAAGATTTTCAAAGTGCATAATGCCAGGATTTTTTATATATTAAAAGAAGCTATTTTTATCATATTTCATGTCTTAAATTTATTGGAAATAAATTAGATGTTAATTATAATTGTATATTGTTAATATTACCATTGTTTTATTACCATTTGATATCATGTTTTAATGAACATAGCAGGATAGTAACCTAAAAGACTCAAATTTCTCATCTTACCATATTTCATATAAAGAGCTTAGCTAATAGTAGGACTACTTTCACTCAAGTTCGTGTTTATTTAATTGTTAGTTTTGTCTACCAGCCTGCATACTACTTGAGGGTAATATATGTGTTATTAGGTCTCGCAGCATCAGCATCTCAGCTCAGTGCACATTATATACATACCCCCAAAAATTTGTTGGGTGAGTGATTGCTTCTGTATCTTTGTTTTATAAATGTCCATGATTAAATCCATCTTTAAAATTTCTAGAAAATGACTCAGGTGGGGCAAAGGCAATATATGTAACCTAAACATCTGTACCCCCATAATATGCTGAAATAAAAAAATTTTCAAAAATTTAAAAAGATAAAATTTCTAGAAAATGGCAAAGATATGTCTATATAATCATAATTTTACATGAATAAAATGTATTTTTTAAAAAGTTGTCATTATGTGGATAAACAGCAGTTAAAATTATATCTGCTCCTGCACACCAGAATTTAAGATACAGGAGGGCATGGATTTTTGTCTATTTTACTCAATCATCTATTCGTGGTACCTAAGAGTGCTTAGCATATGGTAGCAGCTTAAAATATTTGTTAAGTGTATTAATGGGTGACTATCAATAAAGATCATTACCTGGCATTTTGAGTCATAACATCATAAACAGATATTACTTAAAAAATTCATTATTTCAATATTTATTAAGGGCATGCCAGGCACTTCACTAAATGCTCCAATACGTTTGTTTCCAACCAAAATTTTATTCATATACTTAAGGATGAAGAAACTCAGTTGTATCATGAGAGTCCATCAAGGTCAGTTGTAGAGTGACACAATTCAAGAGAAGAGATTGGTTGGTAAAACAGAATGTCAGCCTTAATTTACAATAAGGATATAAATGTTAAGAATATTTAAAGATTCATGTCAACTTTCCCGAAGATACTCTCTTTAGAGAAGTCTCTAATTCTAACCCTCATTACCATAAGAAGATCATTTTCAAGTCAATGGGATCAGAATGATATCTTATTGGCTATTACCAAACCATGATAGGCTGGTACATCTATCTTCTCTATAGAAAGAAAAGAATGGGAGAAATCAGTTAGAATTTAAGTACAGTTAGGTGCCGTTCTGCTTAAGGTTTTAATCCTTATAATAACCTCACAAAATAAGAATCACTGTCGATATTTTTACAACAAAGATATTGAGATTTGGATTTTATATCAAAGCCAATTGCCCCCACAGATCATGCTTTTTCAATGATGATTTACTGCTTCTATCCCATAGGAACTAGTATACTTATCTTGGTTCACTGAAGCAAATATTCTGAAACAATGTTTGAGGTCCACTTTACTATGCTCACTCTCTAGTCACCTTTGTAAAAGCTCTTCCCAAAGAGCTTTGAAATTTTCTAAACTCTGGTTGATTTAGTTGATTTAGATTTAGTTGATTTTTTAAGGAAAGGTAGAACAAAATAAAAAAACATGTTTATGAAAGATCTATCTGACCTCGTCTGCTTGCTTCTATATTTAAATTCCTTGAAGTTATGTACTAGTTTTTCATTTCTAAGCCTTTATTAGAATTTAGAATAATTCCTGGCATAAATGTTCACAAAGCATTTTAGTGTATGCTATGTGTCAGGCATACTGTTACAGTCTTTCTTATACATTAATTCTCATAATATCTGCGTTTTACAAATTAATGAATTTAATCTCAAAAAAGCTAAGTAATTTTCCCAAAGTCACACAACAAGTAGGAAGTAAAGACAAGATTGTAGATGAGGTCTAGCAAACCATATTTGTTCCTCTGTCCCATGGTACCTCTCAGTAAAGAAATGCCTACTCTATTTGTGTGGTGAGAAATCAGAAGTAATTAATAATATCTGGAGATTATATTTATTGTGATTAAAGATATATAAAGTATTTTTTATTTAATCCTTCTAATAATTCTTATAAATAGGGAGTATTTTTTTCACATAAAGAAGAGATTCAAAGAAATTAGGCTATTTGACAAAGAGATAGAGGGCCAAGCTTCAATACTGTGTCTGTTAAACTTAAAATTTTATGCTCTTTCCACAATATTATTGTAGTTTTGACACAGGAGGTCGACCAAGATGCTAGGACAGTAATATAGACATGAGAGGAAAAGTAGCTGGACTATCGCAGCGGAGTCGGAAAGAAAGAATAGGAGAAGAATGAAGGTTTATCATGTGGGATTTCTGAGAATGTTTCAGCATCTAAGGCTCAAGACACTACAACGACTTCCCAGAAATCTATAATAAAATTTTATTTTAAAAAACCTACTTGCTAATTATTGTTTTAATTCTTATTTCCTATTCTAATTATAGCCTAACATGAACTCCAAAGTTTGTTGGATTTTAAATTCCTTAATGGATATTATTGCCTTTTTTCCTGTTTGAGGTATAATGTTTTAAATAAGCTTACAAAAATAGGACACATATTATATTACAGGCTTGTAAAAAGAAGAAAAATCAACTGTTTTACAATTTATTTCAGGTTTGCTTCAGGCATATTTTCTGAAGTAGAAATTCTTGCTCTTTATTTTTCTCTTGTATTCTAAACTTACTCTCAACTTCACCTGAACCATGGCTGAATGGTCTATTCAGTCAATAACAATTTATCTTGCAGTAATATAAATCATGTACCAAGTACTTTAGCCTCTGGAGAAATAAAAATAAATGAGACACAGTCAACGCCCAAGGGAAACACAGTCTCTTCGAGTCCCAGGTAAACAAATAGATTCTATACAAGGATGTGAGGTCCTTGCAGAAGTATAGTACTTAGAGGGCATAGTGGGGGAAAAAAGCAGGAGGGACCAGTTTCTTCTTCTTCCAATCTTTGTTCCTAAAGCTAGAATGGGCTTTGGACTCATATATTACATGTTCTAAATCAATTTTCCACACAAATCTTATCATCTTTTCTCCAGTTTAAATTATATTAATAGTTTCCCACCATACAAATTTTTTTTTTTTTTTTTTTTTTTGAGGCAGAGTCTTGCTCTGTTGTTCTGGCTAGAGTGAATGGCATCATCATAGCTCCCTGCAACCTCAAACTCCTGGGCTCAAGCAATCCTCCTGCCTCAGCCTCCTGAGTAGCTGGGACTACAGGCATATGCCACCATGCCCAACTAATTTCTCTACTTTTTGCAGGGACAAGGTCTCATTCTTCCTCAGGTTGGTCTTAAACTCCTGTCCTCAAGCAATCTTCCTGCCTCAACCTCCCAAAGTGCTAAGATTATAGGTGTGAGCCACTGCACCTGGCCCAATTTGAAAATCTTAATCAGGACAAAAAATTCCATGTTAATTCTGGCCCTCAACTACCTCTCATTTCTCATTACACTAAAACATAACATTTCTTTAGCTATATTACAAAAATATACAGTTCAACAAACAATGTCACAGTTCCACCTCTGTGTCTTCACAGAGAAAGAGTATTCTTTCTACCTGAAATGTTATTTCTCTTTTTTCTAGCCAGTCCCAATTTAAATGTTCTTGTAACTCTTTCTTCTACCTAGTATCTAATTTCAGCTCGAGTCACGTTCTCTAGAAATCCCTCCTGACCCTAGAGTTTAATTTAGTGTACCTTCCCTGATTCCCACAACAGTATGTTTATGAGGCTAACACTGAATTGTTGAATTAGTTTTCTACACTGAATAAAAAATTACCACAAACTTAGCAACTTCAAACAATACACACATTTATCTATCAGTTTCTGTGGGTCAAAATTCTAAGCACAGCTTAGCTGGGTGCCCACATAAAAATACAATCAAGGTGTCAAGAAGGGCTGGATTCTCATCTGTGGGCTCAATGGAGAAGGATCTACTTCCAGATTCACTAAGCTGGGTGGCAGAATTCATTTCCTTGTGGCCTTACAACTCATGGCTGCTTCCTCCTCAATGACGGCAACAGGAGCAAGGCTTTGGAGCAAGTCTCAGAGCAAGAAGAAATCTTATATAACATAAAGGATTCACAAGTGTCACATCCTATCACCTTAGCTATATTATATTGGTTAAAAACAAACCACTGGCCCTGCCTACATTCAAGGAGAGAAGATTATACAATGGTATGAACACTAAGATATGAATATCATGGGGTCACCTTAAAGTTTGTTCATTGCACTTGTCATCACTGATTTATAAGCCTGATTCTCCAACTAGGCTATGAGCAACTTAATGGCAAGGAACATGTCTTACCTGACTTTGTATCCTCAGTAACTAGCAATCTATGTTTGGTATATGATATACTTATAACTGATTCACTGACTGAAGGCTACTTTTGATACATAATATTTCATGACATTTTGTTAAAGGAAATATGATACATTCATTATATAATCACTTCTCAAAGCAATGACATTTTGTAATTCTCATAGCCATATTCAAAATGGATATGCAACAAATTTGTATATTTATTAGAAAACTAAATAAGCTAAAGTATTCTGAAACAATAAATGAATGGCATAGCCGTGCTCTTAAAAGATACAGTTAACTTACTTACACACATTTGGGAAAATGCATTTTAAGAGAAGAGGTCATCTTAATGTTAAATATTTTTGCTGCCAAATCCAAAAATATTGATACTATACAAAGTAAAAGAAAATTAATTTTCCATAAAAATACTCAAAAACTGCAGCTTCTAAAAATCAATGAATACAAAATTATCATAATAAATAGTAAAGTATCATACATAATACTAACTCTTACTCTCATTCCTTGGTTATCACTAAGATGATGTATTAAATTTGGGATTTTTAGAAATAGAGTAATTAGTACGATGCATAAAATAAAAGAGCAATAACATTATGCATTCTTACTATTTAAAGGTAAAAGAAATCATGGATTTATTAGCAGAGATTTTCTACCTATAGACTATTAGTTTCCACTGCAAATTAGTTAATTTTTTTTGTTTTGTATGTATATTTTGTATGTATATCTGGGAACACAGAAATATAAATTGTACTTTGAGGCTCTCTTGTATACTCCAGAGTATTATGTTGCAGAACTCCTCTCTAATAAATTGGCTAATTAAAAGTTGTGTTGGTGGATTTCAAATGCTTACATCTACGCCTCAGACAGAAATGACACCTTTTAAAAGAATAGAGTCTACGTTATTAATTTGCATTTATAGTATAATGAAGAAATCCGATATTGAAATGTAGGTACAATGAAATGTCAATAGTGTAAACTCAGTCAACACAAAGTAATTAATTTCCATGACTTGTCATTAAAATTTGCACAATGGTATCTATGAGGTCAGCTGACTTAGCTCTACTGCCGGGCAATAGAACTGAAGGTACCTTGGCTCTAGTGATTTCATTTATAGCTGAATAGACAACCTGAAAAATTTTTCACAGAGCTTGAAGCATCAAATAACTAGCTACAGTTTACATTCAGTTATGTTGTATGGAAAGATCCAGTTCTTGAAAAATTAACAAAAGCAGCTGTATTGTTAATATCCCAAACACTGTATTTTCAGGGGTCTTTTCTATAGTATATTTGTTAATACCCTATTTATTTTTATCAATGAATGTTTATTGAATCATGTTCTTTGTGAGGCAGGAGATATTATTTGCTACATATCACATGTAAAATTAAGTGTTTTAATATAATTTCTCAATATTCCTATACAAGGGTAGGCTGCTCAATTATTACACTGATATGGCAGGTAAGAAAATCAAAGCTTAGAAGGGTTAAAAATGACTTGTCAAAGGTAATGTATCTTCTAAGCAATGGAGCCAGAATTTTAACCCTAGCCGTCTGGTTACAGAACAATGTTTCTAAATATTATGCAGGAATGCCTTGCCACAAATGGCATGCCATGGAACTAATGATTTTAGTTTCATTGCTTCAAGCCCTTTGGTGTTAGTTTCCCTGACTTTCAGCTTTGGCTTCCAGCTCTTTGCTTTTTCACTCTACCAATAACTGTGGAAGCCCATAATTCAAATATTGAATCTTTCATACTTGGAATAGATACACCGGTGTCTCTTTTCTTGACTGAACACTGACTGATTAAAAAGTTTAATCAAAATCACATCCCAGAACCTTTGGAATGAAAAGCACAAATGGTCCTTTACATATTTCCAACTCATCCTGAAGGACTTAGGACTACTGACTGCACTAGCCTTTAATATTCAAATAGCCAACTACATGGCCAATAAAAATATTAGCCAGAGTTGTCAAAAACAGCTGATAGAAATACAAACAATTACTTCCTGTGGTTTCTATTTATTTTGTGTTAAAGTCTTTAGTGCCTTAAAGATACTCCAGACATCTTGACAAAACTGGTAAAAGAGGTATTTGGAGTTGAATATCTCTTGTCTCTCAAAATTTGCTACCAAGATAACCAATGCATAGATAGGCAAATCTGTCCCTGCTGACAATATATAATGATGGAGAACATGAGGATGATATGAATAGAGGCAATAATGTGTCCTTCGTGGTTAGTCATGTGTGTCAGTACTTGCTAACTCTAGATTTAGTATGTTAATGGTGAAAAATAATAAAATGCTTTTCAACTTGGTCAGAAATAATTACTCTTCTTGCTCTACGTCTACAACACAGTAACAAAGGAGGAGAAAAACCACACTCTTCTCATAAATAATAAAAGTAACAACAATAGCATCCACTTACTGAACACATTCATAGGGCACACTGAGAGCTGACTATACATTATCTACTTTAGTTCTCACCACCACATTATAGGGTATTTTTTATTCCAAATTTAAAGATTAAACTTAGTGAATGTTGTGGCATTTCTGCTTACCAGCCTACCATGCTCCACTCCCCAGCTTGGAAGCAGCTGTTAGACACTAACCTGCTTTCCTGGTGTGACTTGCTGGGGCAAGATGGACCTGGTTCTCAAAGATTTATGGTTAACTGTGGTTGTGGACTTTGACCTGTCTGGTGGTTCACTGAGGGATGGGTTTAGAAGTTTGTTTAATTTTTGTCCCCCTTGGAACTCTCTCAGGGCTGGAGTAGCCTCTTGGGCAGTGTTTTCTAAAAGTCTCTAAAAATATACACTACCCACAACCATCTGGGACAAGGGACAGCAGATGAGGCAAGTAGCAGACAGACCTAAAAGCCTAGGAAGAAAGAGGCAAAGGAGGAAAATACATCAGGGACTGAGGAAATTAAAGGGCTTCTATATCAACTAGGAAACCAGAGGGCCACATGCTTGACTAGAGATGGATACATGCTTAGAAAAGACCTGAAAGAACCCTAGGCTGGCACCTCTGTCTGGTTCATCTTTGGGCTCTGGGAAGACAGAAGGAAAAGACAAAGACAGAACTGTAGGTGTCCTGGCTAAGTCTAGTAATTACCTCCTGAGGAATGGGAATTGTAGTAGGAAATTTATGACAAACTTTTAATGTAATTTTGACTCATACTGTTACCAAAAGCTCAGCACTTGTCCTTGAGGCCACATCAGAAGAATGAGAACAAGTGGTTTGAGGAGAAAGAAAGAGAAATTTATTACTGTGCCAGAAAAGGAGGAAAAATGGTAGACTCTCATCTCAAAAAATCCAAATTTTCCTGAACATTAGCAGAAATACATAGCTTTTAAAGGGAGTGCCGTCAGTTCTAGGCTACTGTTTTAATGATTCTAATCTGTCTCATCTTTGCCAAAGACAAAGCCCCACATGGGCCCACCTGGGGGGCTGGCACCAGCCTGGGATGGCTGAACTATCTCCTGTAATAAAAGAACGAAAAAATTAACCTGCTCTTCCTAACCACTGGCCTGAGGCAGGAATGCAGGTTTTAATTCTCAAAAAGGAGTGAAGGATGTTTTAAAGAGACATAAAATATTATTTTTGCCATTTTTCAGGCCATTCCCTCTGTTACAATACTAAGAACTCAACAAATGGTTAGCATTATTACTGTTATGAATAGCAACTCTTTCCTATTGGCAAGTTTCATTCCTCTTTCTTCATGAACAGAGAGAGAAAAAAAATCATACTCTGAATGGGAGAATAGATTATTTATTTCATTTGAATTATTACATGTGTTTTCCTGTCTCTTTCCAAACAGAAACTGTCCTCCTTATTTGGTGTCCACAACTTCTGTTTTGCTTCTCAATATCTATATCTTCCCCTTTGTTATCTTCTTTAGATTTACAATTAAGTGTCGTAGTCTATTCAAACTTTTATTTCCATTGTTCTCTGGGACAATATCCATATTTGCTTCCCTCTGAAGTTCGTGTACCAGTGACTATGCCTTAGCTCCATCTTGCCTGCCACAAGTTCATAAGTTGCTGCTTGTTTAGGAGAACAGATAAGACATGTTGTACTAGTATACTTTTCAGTCCTAAAATTAATTCTACAGTTTTATTAAAATGGTGACTAAAATAACTTTTGCTAAATTCAAAATTGCCTTGTTGGAAAAAAGAAATAAGACATTGGTATCTCAGGTAACCAGAACAGCCTGGCTTATATCATGTCCATCATCTTTGCGTCATGTAGAACTAGTCAATGAGTCAGAACAATTTGTTCCAAAAAGGCATAAGCACAAATCCTAAGGTTTTTTAAAGGCAATTTCTCAATAAACCAACTGGAAAAATAATACAATAATGCTCAGGAACTTGTTGAAAGTTGGCCCCCCACTAGACTCCTTGCTCAGTAATATATTTAGAACATCTTAAGAAAACAAAAGGCTTGTCATACATATGCATACATACCCCTACATGTCCATAGGAAGACTATGATAGAAATATAAAGTTTGAACACACAAGAGAGTGCCCTCAGTTCTAGGCCATCCCAGACATACAAGGTTATGTATCCAGTAGCTGCCAAACATATTCTTGAATTTTATATATTATTATACAATACATATACAATACATAAATATATATCATTATACATGAATATCTTAGAGTGTGTTTATCTATTAGTATATATATTTTAGTGTGTAATTTATTTACAATGGGACTTCATAGAGTATTTACCTAAGTTAATAGATACTTCTCCACACAGCAAAATATTCCTCATCTTTCTATGACCACTTCAAATGTTTATTGTTCAGTGAAACATTATCTGATTCTTATCAATAGGATTTCTTATTTTTAAATTCCTCATGATAAAACAGTACTCATCATCAGTAGTGCTCAAAGAATAATTGATAGTGTTCAAAATTTCCAGATTGTTGATCTCTATATCTAGCTATTTATATAGTTGTATTTTAATATTTTAAAATTTGTAAAATGTAATTTAATTATTAATACTGAAGTCTCAGTATTCAGGAAGTTTACAGACAGGCACTTACTTGGAGGTTGTTGTCAGAAGCAATGAACAAGCTAAAATATACTCACATGAAGAATCTTAACTGTCTCCATTCCTTGGATAGCATCACTTATTACCCATGTAGAAATACTAAGGCTGGGAAATCACAGAGGCTGGTGGTGGGGGCATGTTTTTTTAAACATTGATATTGGACATTTAAGACAATATCACAAACTAATAACAAAAGAGAGAATTTACTTTTAGCAGTTGAATTGCTCCGTTAATATTATCTTCTATTTCCCAAATATAGTTTTATTAAAAGTAGCTTAAATCTTGGGTCATGAAATAAAAAAAAAAATCTTTTTGATACTGAATGTAGAATCCATTTGTTCCCTACCTGAGCTGTCAGAAGTGCTTCCAAAATTGAATAAAGGGACTGATTATAATCATTGTTTATTTCACCTTCTTTTGGATCAGAAGATCCCTGAGAAATGTAAAACTCAGTCAAGTGGAAGTCTGAGATGGCTCCTCCAGAGGTCTGTAAGAAGCAGTATGTGTAATGTGCAAACCATGGATTCTAGAACAGAATTGCTCAGGTTTAATTCCAGCTTTATCATTCTCTTGCTATGTGACATATGGCAACTTATTCACTCTCTCTGTGTCTCAATTTCCTTATCCGTTGAGGTGGGGTAATAGTTCTTATTTCCTTGGAGAGTAAGAAATGATTGAGCTAATATAAACAGAACACAAAACAGCATTTACACACAAATACTTTAAAATCATTGGCTATTATTATTTAGAGAAAGACACATCTCAGCTTTTGTGTTCCTTTCCGTATCTTTTCCCAGTTGGAATTTTATGAAATGTCAGAGATGTTAATATCTGCATTATACCAATAATTCAAAATTTTATGAAGGACTATATTTAAAGGATAAATTTAAAAGGTTAAGTGGAAGTCAAGATGATCTGGCAATGGGAAATTTGGGTTCTAACCTTGACCCTCACAAAGCTTGTTTGACATTGTAAAATCAAAGCATATCTCTTGAACTATCTTTTCTCATTAGTTAATTAATAGGTTGAACTAGGTCAGCATACCCCAAAAATATGCCATGAGAAATTTACAGTGATGATAATATTCTTTTGAAATATTTTCATATATGCTTTCATAACATATAAATTTGCTATTGTTGTATATCCTCCAACCCAGTGAGTCAATATTATTGGTCTTTTTAGGGTGAGAATGGATTCTACCTAGAACTGAACTAAGTGGTCCTACTTTAGTCTCGAATCACAAAGTTGACTTCATTAATTTTTCCAAATCAATCTCAAGGCAACTGTATATAACATATATATCTTTATGAGAATCTCTGAGAGAAAAAGGATTCCTAAATTTTTAAGTTTATTTTACATATGAGAGCACACTCCCACATTTATTATAGCACTATTTACAATAGCCAAGATTTGAGTAAACCTAAGCATTCACCAAGGGAAGAATGGATAAAGGAAATGTGGTATATGTAAATAATAAAATATTATTCAGCCATAAAATGACTGAAAGCCTGTCTTTTGCAGCAACATGGATGGAACTGTAGGTAACAGTGTTAAGTGAAATAAGTCATGCACAAAAATACAGATATTGTATGTTTTCACTCATATATGGGAGCTAAAAGAAAGTAGATATCATGAAGGTAGAAAGTAGCATGATGATTACCAGGGACTGGGCAAGGAAGGGGGTGAAAAGAGGTTGGTTAATGGGTACAAAAATACAGTTAGATAGAAGGAATAGGTTCTGTTATTTGGCAGTAGAAAAATTATAGTTAATAATTTATTGTATATTTCAAAATCACTAGAAAAGAAGAATTATAGTGTTCCCAACACAAAGAAAAGATAAATGTTTGACCTCCAGTTTGATCCATTATGTTAAGTGAAATAAGCCAAGCACAGAAAGATAAAATCACATGCTCTCACTCACATGTGGGAGCTAAAAAAGCGAATATCATGAAGATGGAGAGTAGATTGGTGTTTAGCAGAGGCCAGGAAGGGTAGAGGGGAGGGGAGGATGAAGAGAAGTTGATTAATGGGTACAAATATATAGTTTTATAGAAAAAATAAGACAGTGTTAGATCAGTAGGGTGACTATAGTTTACAATAATCTATTGTATATTTTGAAATAGCTAGAAGATATGAATCCAAATGATTCTAGCATACAAGACAAACATTTAGGGTGATGGATACCCCAAGTACACAGATTTGGTCTTTACAAATTATATGAATTAAAATATCCCATGTTCCCCAAAACTATGTACTTCTATTATGTATCAATAAAAAAAGAATGTAGATAAAATATGTTTGAGTTGATGGATATGCTAATTACCCTGATTTGATCATTATAATTGTATATATGTATCAAAATAATCACATTACCCCAGAAAGATATAAAAGTATGATATAACAATGAAAAGGGAAGGAAGGAAGGAAAGATGAAAGGGAGGGAGGGAAAGAGAGAAAGAGAGAAACAAAAGAAAAGAAAAGAAAAGAAAAGAGAAAAGAAAAGAGGAAAAGAAAAGAAAAGAAAAAGAAAAGAAAAGAAAAGAAAAGAAAAGAAAAGAAAAGAAAGAAAAGAAAAGAAAAGAAAGAAAAGAAAAGAAAAGAAAAGAAAAGAAAAGAAAAGAAAAGAAAAATAAGAAAATACCTTACAGCTGGTGGAGTGAGAGAAGAGGACAGGGTTCAAATAGCAGAAACAAACAAGAGATACACGTATGTCAATGCAACCACCTAGTTGAGGTGTGAGGGTAGTCTACAGGCTGTGTTTCTTTGTTAGGTCATTTGAGGACAAAGTCAAAAGCTTCCCTGATGTACCAACATGGGGATAAAGCTTCAGGGTGGATAATAGCAGTAAGTGTAGTTAAGCAAAGAGAAATCCTGAGTTTACACTCGTCAAATACCTTCAGTGATCTAGTGACAAAAGGCTCCAGAATTATCCATATAGCCCAAGGTGATCAGAGTGGGGAATATGTGAAGAGTAGCTGAGTAAAGAACTAATGATCCTTCCATGGAGTGACCAGGGTGATAGAAAAATGACCTCTTATTATGGAATAATTTCATTTTGGGCCACGGACTAAATGCAAGACATTTTGATGTCATTTGAGTGTGTATAACTAGCAAAACCTTAGGTAGAGGCAATTAGCAAAAGGCAGCCAAAAAACCCTAGTTGGGCCAAATAATAAATTGTGAGGTCACCAATAGCCACACCTCAGCAAATCACAGTGCAAGGAACTAACAGGCCAGAACAAACATCTCATAGCTGAAGCTGGAAAGAATTGAGGGGAAAAAAAGCACAGATCCCATTGCCAGGAAATCACATACACAACCCCAGCCTTAACCATGTCGCCAGAGGCCAACTTGAGGAGAAGGGGGAGGGAGTTTAGTTAATTGAAGCTTTCACTCAGAAAGACAGACTTATCAAAAAAGACTATTAAAAACTTTTAAAATAACTTAAAAATATGAGATATTTTTGATTGCATTTCAAGTTACCCACACTCACGTACTTATTCACTCTATAAATATATGCCAGAGTCAGGCCCTCCACTCATCAGTGGGAGTTTATGAAGGCTGTTAGATCAATAACACAAACTGAAGAAGCTCTGTGAGTAAATCTGTGACCATATAACACATTAATCTCACAAAATGTTCCATTAAGATAATTCTGTATCCAAATGTTTAAAAACGGTTGCATAAAATGTCCTCCTTGTCTACAGATTCATGATTCATATTAGCATATGGGAGACTGTGAGATGGCCTACAGTGCAGAAATCTGTTCAACTGTTCTGACTCCTGTTTCAGTTTTGTCTGCTAACACCACTTTCCCAGACATTACTTCTAGTTACAACTCTCTTCCCAATGGACACAGGGGAGGGAATGTATTTCCACAGCCCCTGGCACAAGGATTGGTCTACTAATAGACCTATGAACCAAGCTGGATCAATCAAAGTCCTTCAACACATTTTCTACCTTGAGTTAGTGAGAAAGAGCCCTTTATCTGTGCTCGTTATAAATACAAAGAATATAAATTTGGAGCTTGCTATCACCATTGTGTGCAAACTGTCTTGACAGAATGTGGAGGATATAATGCAAGAGGAGCAAAGACCAGAAAGACAGAAAAAGGAAATGAGCTGTGGGTTGTGAGTCCCTGGTTGATCACTTCCCCTTCTGGTTACAACAGTTTGAGCTGGAGTTTTGTCACTTGCAAACAAAGGTTTCAAACTAATAGGCCACTTGAGATTTTTTATGGACAAAAACAAAACAAAACAAAAACAAAGAACCATAAATTATTAACAAGTAAAGAAATATACTTTTGGAAATACTGGTTTTAATTTTATGTCTAAATTTTTAAAAAATATTTATTATAGCAGCACAAGCCTGTACTTATGGTTTGCAAGCACTGAAATGTGATCTCATAGACAAAGTAAGAAATCCCTCTCACCAGACAGACCTAGTGCCATCTGTCTTTTAAAATGCTGTATTAATGAGAAATTTGAATCCAGAAATGTTTAAGTCTCCACTGGCATCTTCCATTACTTCATCATTAATGGAAATGGCAAAAAAAAAAAAACCTCACTAAAAATTACTTCCATAACATGAAATGGATATTATACTATTTAAATGGATGTCATATAAGAATAATTCACTTTAATCAGAGCACAAACCATCGCTATGATGCCATATTCACTGTGAACCTTAGGGATTTCTTCATTTAGAGTAGAATAAATTTGACTAGGCATAAGTGCTTTTAGTGAAAAATTAATCCACAAAACCCAATACATTGAAAATACAACCAGGTGTGAGTGACTTTAAAAAATAATAAACTATGCCAAGGCACATTACCCAGCTGGTTCCCAGGATTTCAAGAAATCTGAAGATATATTCAGGCATTAGGGGCTCAATAACACATAAATTATATTTTTCTTTGTCTTTTGTCCTTAATCTATTATAAAATCAATTTGCAAGGAAATTAAAGACATAGCATTTCTGGTTATATATATTTAATTTACTGAAAAAGAAATGTTGCTCAGCAAAATTTTTAGCATAGTCATGTAATGTTTCAAATGAACATCAATTTTTCTTCAAAAGTAACCTGTTGTAGCCATAAAAAATGAAGAGATTTAAATTCCATTCTTATGGGCACATAGTTTAGTAGAAAAGGCCTAAGCTAGGGAGTCTGACAACACTGGATTTAAACTTTAATCTTGCGAATTGAAGGGTAATATAATTGCCGTGGTTTGCATCTTTGTCCTCCCCAAAATTTATGTTGAAACTTAATCCTGATAAAACAGCATTAAGAGATGGGACCTTTAGCAAGAGATCAGGCCACGAGGGTTTCACCTTCATGAATGGGTTGTAAAAGGGCTTAAAAGGATGAGTTTCCATCCCCTCTGCCATGTGAAGACAAAGCTTTCGTCCCTTCCCAAAGATGCAGCAACAAGATACCATCTTGGAAGTCGACAAACCTCACCAGAAACCAAACCTGCTGGAGCCTTGATCTTAGATTTTCGGCCTCAGAACTATGAGAAATAAATTTCTACTTTTTGTAACTTACCCAGTCTGTGATATTTTGTTACAGCAGCACAAAAGGATTTAAGACAGCAACTTGAAGGAAGTTAGTGAACTTCCTCATTCACTGATTTGTAAAATGGACATGTCAAGATCTTCTGCGTGAGACTGTCAAGGACATCAGATTACAGGTGAAACTGCCTGGTGCAAGCCAGACATGCCTTCCTCAAGAGTCTACTATAAATCCAGAAATAATGATAGTACACATGTCGCCTTCTCATGACAATTTTATTTCTCAAATTATAAATGTTCATTTTAGGATAATATTTGAATTATCCTCACCATAATTATGGATTCCAAAACATTTAGGTAATTCTATAAAATTACAGATGTAAAGCTAGCAAATCCAGCAAATATTTAATGACAATATGTTAAGTTCTAGCTCTAGAATACATATTGAAGGACTTGTATAAATGAGAAAACCTATATGTCAGTGTTTCATGTTTGAGAGACAAAGAAAGAGGTAACCAGAATATGAGACAAACTGGCTTAAGTGACTGTGTATGGATGTGAATCTTCTTCCTATGTGGAAAAATCCTCCAACGCGGATTGATATTATCTCCCTTAAAACCGAGGCTGTACAGCAGCACTATCTGATAGAAATATAACTCAAGCCACAACTGTAAGCTACATATGTAATTTTAAATTTTCTATACACCACATTTTTAAAAGGAAAAAGTGAAAAGGTAAGAATAATCTTAATATGATTTTATAGTAATATTAAATAACATTAAAATATTAATCCAATATGCTCAAAATATTATCATTTCTGATGCAATCCACATAAAAATTATTGAGATATATTACATTTTCTTTTTGTGGACTATGTCTTCAAAATCTGGTGTATATTTCATACTTACAACCTATTTCAATTTAAGTGCTCAATAGCCACTTACCTTTAGCCTCTACAGCCTTGGACAGTACAGCTTAAAACATGTGTCACCCATTCACAGCCAAGCAGATGCTCCCACTCAGGAATTTGAGTCTTGAGAGAGTGGTGCAAAGTCATATCAATCAGAGTTTATTTATACTAGTTGCAGTGGTGAAGTTCAGTCCAGTGGCATGGAGCAAGGTATTAATATATTATGGTAACAACTGTCCACTGGCAACTGAGCCAGTCATTGTATCCTAGGTAAGTCACTCTAATAGCATGATTTGCTGGCTGTATGAAGCATAATTGGTGGTGTTGTTTGTGATCAGGAACTCTGCTAACAAAGAGTTATTTTGGAGTAACTAAGTAAATTTAGAGAACTGAAAAGGAAGATATAAATCTCTGTGGAGGTTTATGAGAGCCCTCCAGTAAAAAGTCAGACTTGAGCATAAACTTTAAGGGTAGGGAGGACTTTGATAAGTGAATATGGATTACAACTGTCTCTTTCAGCCCTCTGCCTTCATTATTATCATCATTTAATAGAAGTAACAAGTACGGGTAATAATAGCAACCAAGATCTAAGAAAATCAAGAATTAAGAGACGAAAGTTCTGATTTCAGCCCAGATATTAGTTACCTGGGAAGAATACTTAATTTCTCCAGATGTCATCTCATTCCTAGCCATAGAGTGAGAGTTTGATTACATAATTTCAAAGACTCTATGATAATGATAACAAGTTGGCCACAGGACAGATGATTTTCAGATGAATAAATGAAGAAATAAATACACAGATAGATGCATAGATAGGAAATTAAGAAATACAAAATGATAAAAAAATACTCATTTAGAAACTTATTAAATAATTTGAGATTTCTTAAAAGGAAAATTTATGTTTCTGAGGAAATATGTGAATAATCTGTTTAGGTGGAGAGAGATGATGAAATTTCTTAAATCATACTGAAGTAAAAAACAAAAGTTCATTGCTAAATTATTGTATAAAATAAAAGGATGAGAATTTGGAAATTCATAGATAAATCACAAATGATTCTTTTTTTGGAGAAGGGAAGAATCAGGGAGGCTGGTATTGCATGGTGAGGTGTGTTGTGGAGGAAGAAATCCTCCAGTAGACAGGGGAAGAGGAAGATGGAAAGGTGTTCCATCTAATGACGGTATTTCAAAATAAACACCACGTACTGTGAAACGTGAACTCTCTCCAGAGCTTTCACAGCTTCAGTCTAAATCTTCATAACACATGAAAAACCTAAATGGGATGGATTTCTTACAGATAATCCTAGTTCATAGGGCTGTGTTCTGCTGTCTGCTTAATAGGAATCTGGAAAAGTATCAGGCCACATATCAGGCTCAAAATAATTGAGCCACAGTTATAAACACCTAATTAACCTGCATCAAAGTAAATGAGAATAAATGTATAATACACTTAAGTAATCAATATAACACTCATCTCCAGTGTTTCAACCCCTAAAATTGACTGATCTAGAAATATCAGGTATTGAAACTGCCTGATATAATTTAAAAAGGGCTTAACTAGGGAAAATTCACTAAGAGCAAACATATCTCTTGTTTTATAAATTTGGAGTACCTACAGATCAGATTCTGATGGCCCAAAAGTTTGACAACTTCAAGGCTAAGGATTTAAAATGTGTTTGAATGTTATGCTTCAGCACAAAAATATTGATAATTATCACTGTTGTAAATCATACAAATCAATTAGCCCAACCTTCATTTCATAGACTTCAGGTATGTAGATGTTTTTACTTTTAGCTGTTGATCAGAGATTCTATTTAATATTTTTATTCTATCTGTTGAAATCTACATTCAGGCTGCTGAAGAAATGTCCTAGCAATGCCAGTAAAGAGAATACAGGGGAGAATAGGTAAAGTGGAAACAATTAACTAATGAGCCTAGCTGAAATGCCCCCTCAGGAAGTGTGAGACTCGATGTCAATATTAATGATCTATATGGGGCAAGGCACGATGGGGCCAGAGAAGGGGAGAAGAATAGAATCCACATACTTGATGATTACCCTAAGAGATAGGATAGTGTTACAATTAAAAGTTCAGCCATAAACACATGAGCATAATTTGCATTACTTGTTAGAGCAGAAATTGGACCTTGCTTTAATTGGCTTGTTACAATACAGTTAATTTATAATCCAGCATCAATATTTACTCTAAGTGAGAACTCTTTACTAAGAGTATGTGATAACTATGCTGTAGTCAAACAGAAATTGGAAATGAGGTATAATTATTATTGCTATAAGAGTTTTATAATTAAAATATGATAAAGCTAATATTATTGTTTCAATATATACAAATATTGTAACATATAAATAATATAAATTATTTCAAAATATACAAAAGCTGTGCAAATCAGAGAGGTTCAAAAGAGGTTAGAAATAAGAGGAGCACTACTGTGAGCCTACAGAGAGTCCTGGGATATTTTAAAATTGATTTAAATACTATACACTTGAAAAGCTGTCATCTTATAAAATGAGAAAAATACATTTTAGACTATTTAATTTTCAACATATATAGTCACTTTTTCAAAATTCAATAACAATACAGTATTTTCAGTATGACAAGTATTTTACATAAATGAAAATGTAATGAAATGGGATTTTATGCACTTTAAGCAAAGCTAACGGAATATAGAAATAAAGAAGGGAACTGGTGAGGTGAGAAAGAGAAGAGAAAAAAGAAGGAAACCCCTTTTAAAGGAGAACATGAAGTCATAATGTCATTACATTTCTTTGATACTAATCCAGAGTGAAAATAAGTAATGAAGTATCACCGTCAATATACTGTTAATCTTAACAAGATTTCTTGTTTATTTTCTTTTCTTTTTTTTAAATGATTCTTAGCAGTTCAGGAGAGTATACAGATACTTATTTCTATCTGGGGAGATACTACAAAATTAAATGGTGAGCAGGACCAGCTACCCAATTTTCAGGGCCCAGTACTAAATAAAAGTGAGGGCCTCTAGTTCGAAAATTATTAAGAGCTGCAGGATGGAGACATCTGAGCCTTAAACCAAGTATAGGGCCATTCTTAAAAAAAAAAAAAAAATGAGTCCTGTGCTAGCACACAGTTCATACATCCAAGAAACAAGTCCTGGTGGTCAGTTGAGAAGTATGACTTATTAAGGATTAGGCATCCACTAATGTAGTTTTGATCACTATTTGCCTCTTAGAGTGGGTCCTTATTTTTTTTTTTTTAGAGTAGGTCCTTTTAAAATACTTTTTACCAGGTGACAAGGATAACTGTTAAAATCCAAGACACAGTTTATAAAGGCGCATACTGAGAATCCTATCATTATACTGTTTGTGAGCAAAGCTGTTTATAGAAATATATTCTGTGAAGGTCCTTTTGCTAGCAATACAGTGAGTTAACTGATGAATTTATACCCAAATCCATCCCACTTTCCATGATCACATAGAGTGCCTTGGTAAATGCCATTTCCGCCTTCATTACAGAATTTCCTTGTTCAAACATTCAGTAAGTATTTTACTAAATTGCATGGAATTTAACTGCTAGTCACTTAATTAAAGACCTAATTTCACTCTATGCTCCCTAACCTCCATAACTCCTGCAAATCACCCTATTTTTTTCTGAAAGAAGGACCTGAATAAGGATTCATCTTAGCAGTCCAATTTTAGCTTTAAAGGTCATTACTTATTTATTTTTTGAGTTTACATTTATTTGAAATAAGCTCTTTCTGTCTACTGAAATTATGATCTAAAATTGTGGTCTAGAACAAAATGGAAGGAGTATTCCATTTTTTTATACCATTCACAATTTTAAATCTCAAGTAAGGCCAAGTATAATATAATTCTGTATTTTTCTCAGTAAGACTGTGTCACTCACTTCCTTGTTTTCTCTGGAGGCTGGTTTCTTGACTTGTGTCTCTCAAAAAGTTTCAGCTTCTCACATAAAGACACTTCTCAAAAAATTTTCTAGATACTTCTTAAATTCTTTATAAAATAATAGGTCCTTTTTTCATGCAAAATCACTCAATAATCATTTGAATACCTATTACATGCTGTAGTAGAAGACAGGAAAGCTGGTATTATTGGTATTATACCCAGCAGCTGCTATCCATGAACCTCAATCAAGAAAGAGAACTAAGAACCATACATATACCCATAGAATTGCTGGCTCTTGTCTCTACTACTTCCTAATCAAGAAGCTCTAGCTCCCAAACAAGCTTCCCAAAACCAAGTAGAAGATAGGAACATCCATCTTCTAGGATATTTCATGTGCACTCAAAAATAAGCCCTAAATTTACATGGCATTAGCCAAGTTCTCCCTCTCCTCCTATGCCCCACCATCCAGTGAGACAGCCCCTACCAAGGAAGGAAAAGGCAGATGTACTAATAATGCCTCTGGTAACTGTCACTGAGCCACTTTCAATAAAAAAAAAAAAAAAAAAAAAAACTACTGGCCTTCATGGACACCAGTTCTGTCTGCTTCAGGTGTTGCCCAACATATAACCCTGTGACAAACTGTTCTGTGGAGTCCACAGTGTGCTTGAAAACATACTATCTTCTGAACAGATATGGGAGAGTGACCCTCTTTATCACTTTATGGTATGCTTTGACCTCCTGGCAACAAACCAGTCACAACAGATGCTTCAATCAATATCTCAAAAAAAATTTACAAAAACTTAGTATTTCCTGGTGGTTATACTAATCTGTGCCCCCAAAGATATCAAAGAATAGATTAATGTTTGTTTGGTTGTTTGCCTGTTTAACTGAATTTATCTACATACTTAAGCTAAATGATCTTTCTCAAGGATCTTCAAAAATGTATTCAAAAAGTTCCTGTGCAGTAGCTCACAAGTCCACCAAACATGTCCAAACACATCCAGACAAGTTTCCATCCTAGGGAGATGTACATTAGTTTAAGACAAGATCTCTTGCAATAGACAAATAACCATAGTATTGATTAGCATAAGTGAAATATTAATGCTACCAACAAAATTCCATAAGAGTTGATAGAAGAGCTTATAGCTTTCATTGATAGCAAGCAAAGTTGTAATCAATTAATTATGCAAACTTAATGTGCAGGGATCATATCTCTTTTGCTCATTGCTGTAATCCCAGTTCCAGGACTTTACTAAATAGTTAAAAATATTTGTTGTGTAAATGCTGCTATAAATAGATAAATATTTATAATTACCCCTGCATTAAGAATCCCCAGCTAAATTGGGATTCTAGTGGCTAGCAATTCTGCCCTAGTGGGAAATAAAGGGGAGCTGGAACTGGCAATGGAAGCCTGACCATGTGTTCTCCGAGCGTCCCAGGAAAACCCAGGCTGGGCAGCCCTTGGTTCTTTCAATGGAAGGCACAAATTCCATACTCTACCACAATAGGAAACAAGTTCAAAAATTTTTATTTACAGATCCTGGGCAAGGAGGACTTAATAAGTCAGAAGGGCAGTCCTCCATCCCTGGGCCACACAAGGCAGAAATGAAGAGTCAGGTAGAAAGACAGAAAAGTATGGAAACAAGCAATATATAAGTGAATAGGGTGTATGTCACTTGTAAGTTCACAGCAAACGCCTGAAGTGGGAAACCTAGTCTGCTAGGCAGAAGAGATGCCTCTAAGTCTAAGTGCTTAGCTGTGGCCACCAGCTTGAGCGATTTGGGTGTGATGTAGAACTGGAAACTGTCTAGGGTGACTGAGCCTTGCTTCTGGTATGAGAAAGTTAAACTTGTATTCAAAATGAATGCTGAGATGACATAAAGTTATAGGAATTCATTACACTCCCCCCAACACACATACACACATACTAATTTATTATGTAACCTTCAGGAAGCCATGGCTTATGCCTATCTTATTCACTGTTATATTCAAAGACCTTGTCATAGTGCTTAGTATATGATAGATGCTCATTAAATATTTATTGAAATTTTTATGGTCTTGAGTTAGGGTATACTACAAGCTCAAATATAAAATGTGATTTTTATGAAGCATGCAAAAAGTAAAATTGTGTTTGTCTCTTAAAAACTCACTAACAATCTGAAGTACATGAAAAAAGCGACACAAATAAAAATGAAGTTCTGTCACATAGAACCCCCAAGGAGTTTGATAACGCATCTTTGGAGGAATGCTAAGATATCAGCTGCATACAGGGGAGAGACATAGAGATGAGATAAAATGAGATGAGATGAGATTGATTTACAAAAAGAAATGTTATTTTATTATATATCTAATTCTATTTCTTTTTATTTCACTCTAAGCACTATGATTTTTAGTTCTACAGAAGTGACAATGCGTGCATTTAATCTAATTGCTTCTAACCTATACATAATATCCCATGGTGTGCATATGAAGACCCACATTACCTCCATGTTCCCACCAATACAAATAATTCTTCTATAGTCATGCTTCTACAAGCTCCCTTATCGGTCTATGATAGAATTACTGTCATTCTAAGGAATACCATTGCTGGATCAAATAGCATCAATATGATTATCTTGACTGCTTCCAGAATGACTATTCCAATCTGTACTTCCACTAACAGAGCATGACAGTTCCTGTATCCCAACATCCCCACCAGCATTTAGCATTATTGAGTTTTCAATTTTGCTGGTCCAATACCAGTAGTTGTAAATAATATTGCATTAAAGTTTTAAAATCTAATTTCTCTGAATACTAATAATTTTGAGCATCTCTTCATCTGTTTACTAGCTTTTAATTTTCTTATTAAAGTATCTGTTCCACATTATTTGCCCATTCTCTCAATGATATTACTGAATTTTCTTGTTGCATGACTTCTTAGGTTTTTGATATTCTAATTTAATTTCATTTAGGTACTGCAAATACTCTAACCATATTTGTCATTTATTAACTTTGTCTATGGTGTGCTTTAGTGAACAAAAATTTTTTATTTTGATGTGACCAAATTCAACTTTTTTATCTAAATGTTTATTCTTTTGAAATTTTAAGAAGTTATTTCCATAGATCACCAAAGTATTTTTCTATATTTTCTTTTAGCAACTTTATATTTTTACCTTTCTCATTTTCGTCTTTTGTTCACTTTCTACCTTGGTCTGTGGTGCTAGTATAAATCCAGCCTTTCTTTTTGTCCATGGATAGTTCCAGTTTTCTAAACATCATTCTAAAGAAGCTCACTTCATTATTTTGGTGCTCAGTTCATTATTTCATGGTACAATGAATAAATCTAGAGAAAAAGATCCTAAATACTTCTAGAGAGTTTGAGAACAGGTTATATACAAAGGAATGAGAGTAAGAATAATTATATATGCCCTCAAATTTTTCAGGAAAAAAAATTCAATTTAGGAAATCAAAATATCAAATGAGTTGAATATATTGAATATTTAACAAGGACAATTTCAGATTTTAAGAATATATACCTCACATGCACATTTTCTTGGATGGAAATTAGAGAATATACCCTGGAAAATGAGGGAGTTAACCGTAAAGAAAAACCTCATAGATTCCAGATAATGGCAGAATTGTCTACTTGCTAGAAGAGTAGCAAGTAGAAGTTCCTGGATGAAACACATATCTAGAAAGCAGCAATTTCAGATTAGAGCATGAGACAAGAGAGTTCAGAAAAAAAATTTAAAAAGATGGTGGGGATGGTGGGGAAAGGAAAGAGCTAGATACAATAGATAATATGATAAAACCATATTTGGAAAGTGAAAGGAGACAACGTATTTCACACTAAGATTAAATAGCTAAAAACATGTTATGATTCCACAGGTTTAGGCTTTATGATTCTAATACCAACGGCATTCACCCAAGTGTGTTCAGTCAGTTGTCAGGTCAGCTAAGGTCTGAAAGGTCAGGAATGATTACAGCTAAGACAACTCAGCTCTGATCCACAAAGTCTCTCCATCCTTCAGCAGGCTAAACCGGACTCATTTTCATAGCACTGGCAGGGAACCAAGAGAAGAAGTAAAAGTGTCCCAGAGTTTTTTCAGTTCTTTCCTTGCACCAGTTTTGTCAAGGTCTCAGTATGAAAGCGAGCCATATATCAAAAGTTCAGACAGTTTGGGAAGACTTCCGAAAGGTATAAACATAGCAAGGTATAAAATTTGGGTCCGTTAATACAATAAATCTACCACAAAATGTGCAGTTGCAAAAGAGTTTAATCTTCAACTGTTGTATGTGGAAATCAGAAGATAATCTTAAAATTATTAAATCAAGAAGATAAGCATTGTATTAAGAAATAGAGGAAGTTACTAGAAGAAACAAAAAAGAATTAACAGAAGCAGGATTTGAGGAATGGAAAGGTTGGAGCAGGGGAAAAATATTTTTCTTTATAAGACATTAAATGCTTTGATTTTAAAAAAGTAATGTGTATGAATTACTTAAATAAAAATATAAAATTATAAACAAATAAATTTTTATAATTATAAACTATGAATAAATAAACATCATTCTTAAGAAAAATCTCATTTGTATCAAAAAAGCTAGCAAGAAAATATTTCAAAGGGACTATGGCATCTTCAGCACAAGTCAGATAGGCAATATCATGAAAAGGGTATAAATAGTATATCTGAATTATTTCAAAAGACTATCTATAAAAATGCCTGTGGAAAAAAATAGAATTTGTGTTCTAGGAAGATAAATCAAGACCAACCAGGATTTTCTGTTTTGCTAGAGCAAAAGGGGGCAAGAAGTTGTAGTCCTTATAATATACAGTAGCAAACAACTTGGAAACAACAGTACAACAAATGATTTTAACCACAGGAAAGTCATCTATAACATGAAATGTTCAGCTAAGGGCATAGAGATTTCTGTGAATTTCTTTTATTCACCATTGTTGATGCTGCTAATAGAAATCACTAACAGAGTACTACTATTTTTTTGCCTATAGATATATTTAAGTAATATTGGGTATTTTATTTTATGAGTTAACAAAATGTAAGATAACTGGGATAAGTAAACTCTTCATCCCTGAAGGTATCTGATAGTTTGGAAAACGGAGTGCCATTTTGAACTTTATATTTCTAACATTACTCCCTGTGTGTATCCACATTGAGCTCTAATTACCTAAAGTGTATTACAATTATTTGTGTAGTCAGGTGCTTTCTCTACTAGGCTATTATTTCTGCAAAGGTAGGAACTCTTGTTTTGTCATATTCATTTTAGAGTCACTAACATGTAGCACAGAATCTGTCACACAGTAGGTGCTTAGCACAACTTGACTGAATAAATAAAATAGTAAAGAAATTAAGTATCTGCCTGAACAACTATAATACACTTAACAGTGAATAAACTGCAACTGTTAGGAAATGGACATTAATCATCTACTCTATACAAGGCAATATGTTTGAGAAGCAGAGAGCAAATATCATAATCCTTCTCCTCAAGCAATTTATGCTCCAAAGGAAAACAATATACATCTATTCAGTAGCTATTACATGGCAAGAACATGCTGGATGTTCATATGTATTATCTCAGTAAATCCACAAAACCCTTGAAGTCATTATTATCCTTGAGATGACAGATACTATTGAAGTCAAAAGTCAGTGTGACAATCTACCTATGCATCCCACTATATGCATTTCCAAACTTTCAAGCAAATTCTCCCTCTGATTTTGGCTGGTTGCCTAAGATTTTCTTCATCCAGAAGTACCTATGTCAATCACATAGTGGGTTACCTTTCCAAACTATCTAAAATATCCAACCCATCTTGTAGCTCCTTTCTGTATACTAGTTAGAAGTCCTAAAAATTTTAATAAACCAAATAATCTAAAGTACTAAGAATTAAGATTAACATATTGTAAACTTGTATAAAACATTACTGTTTATAACTTGTCACATACATTATTAATATGATGATAACTACTACTTATTTCATTGTTATTTTATAGCCAGGCACTTTGCTAAGAACTCTACAAACACTGCAGTTAATTCTTTCAATAATGGATGTGGGAAGATTATTATTAACTACATTTTCTTAGATAAAGTGTCTATGGCTCCAGTGGATTAAATAATTAATTTGCAAAGGTCACACATCTATTAAGTTATCTGTCTGTCGAAAGGAAAAGTCTGTGCTTGACCACTATATTATACTGTCTACTATACCTATGAGGTGAGCAGCATTCATATTTCTGTCCCCATTTTATAGATAAGAACACTGATACATAGATAGAGCAAATGCCCCACAGGTTGTAAGTAGAATCTTTATCCTTCTAATCCCAATTTCAGTGTGCTAGGATTAAATAGTCCACCAGGAAGTAGAAAAGACAAAGAAACAATAGCTTTCTACATTTTACTTTTCAAAGAATGAGAAAAAGTGAGAAAAACCATTATCATTTGTTACTTGTGATCACTTTTAAGAACACCTTTCTGGGTCTGTCCAAAATTTATTTTAAAAATCTCGGCATGGAAGTACACTTAACAAGGAATATTAGTAATTAAATAGACAGTTAATATAAAGTTCAGAGAAGTGTCTATGGAATTATATGTTGTATTCACATGAGTCACCAAAAAGATCACCAAAACCATGCAAGCCATTTATAATCAATCCCTTGTGCTCCCCATCTGATGAAGGGCTTTCTAGGGCCATAAGACATAAAAGGACTTTGAGATCTAATTCTGCATTCAGAGCCCCTTAAAAGCTAATATTTAAGTGTCCCTGTTACAATTGTGCCACTATTTTTTTATTAGTTACCACAAGTATTTGTAACATTTCAGAAAACTGAAAACGAAAATAATGTACAAAGAAGTTTTTCTCTGTTATAACATTTTTGGGAATAAAAAGGTTTTGTTAAATGTAAGATCATTTAGATTTTAAAATACCTTATTTCATTACATCAAATCAATCTCATTCTTTCTTACTCTTTCTTTCTCTCTCTCTCTCTCTCTCTCTCTCTCTCTCTCTCTCTCCACACACACACACACCACACACACACACACCCTTTTCTCTCTTTCACTACCGGTGTTGGCCATCACATAATTAAAACACAAACTATTTATGATTTTTTATATGTTAAAGTTGGCCAGGCAGGTTAAGAATTTTAAGCAAGCCAAATTTATCAGCTGCAAAATTTCTATCAGGAGTAATTGCAGTGTAGAAATAACAAGATCCTGTCAAGTGTTCATGTTACAGGACAAAAAAAAAAAAAAAAAGAAAACCAAAGTGGGGATGGCCAATCCTCCTCCTGTTTCAGAGATGCACCTAAGATGGGTTAGACTCTCAGAGAAGTTCAACTTAAGGCATAAAGAGCTGCTCACAAGAAAGAGCCAAAAGCACTATCTGGTACAAAAGTGGGAAGCAGTAGTTATTAAGAGGTTCTGGACTCAGGCAGCAAACAAGGTTCCTGTTCCATCACTTAGTAGCTACGGGATCATGGGCAATATATTCATTATCTATGAACCTTCATTTTTTAATTTAATTTAATTTTTATTTCAGAGTATTACGGGGATATAAACACTTTGGTTGCATAAATTGCCTTTGCACCACCCAAGTCAGAGCTACAAGCATGGCCATCCCCCAGATAGCACACAGGGCATCTGTTATGTGTGAGTTTACCCCTCTCCCCTCCCCTCTCCCACCTGACTGGCACCCAATGAATATTACCACTATGTGAGCACCTTAGTGTTGATCAGGTAGTACCAATTTGATGGCAAGAACATGTGGTACTTGTTTTTCCATCCTTGTGACACTTCACTTAGAAGAATCGGCTCCAGCTCCATCCAGAATAATACAATTGGTAGTTCACCATTTTTTTCTTAATGGCTGAGTAGTACTACATGCTATACATATACCACAAAAGCCCCAAACCACAAATGTTGGTGTGAATGCGGAGAAATAGGAACACTCATACACTGCTGGTGGGACTGTAAACTAGTACAACCTCTATGGAAAGTAGTATGGAGATACCGTGAAGAACTAAAAATAGAGCTACCATTTGATCCAGCAATCCCATTACTCGGTATCTACCCAAAGGAAAAAAAAGACATCTGCACTCAAATGTTTATAGCAGCACAATTCACAATTGCAAAGATGTGGGAATCCTCATTTTTTTTAATAGCAAATTGGAGCACTCTGCAGAGAGATGTTGTGAAAATTAAAGATAATGTATACAAAGTGCCTAGCGTAATGTCTGGCACAAACTAGCCTCCAAGATTATACTGTGAAATATTTTTTATTGCACAATGGAATTCTAGTAGTTCTTGAAATGACATATGGAAGGACATAAATCATGGTAATTAAAGCACACTGATGTTTAGTGGTAAACAAGAGTCTGCAATAATCATTTATTATAGCTAAAAT
>CAUYRT010027622.1:0-86158 GCA_963574885.1 Lepilemur ruficaudatus | reverse complement strand
AATAGAAAGAAATTAATTGGCCAACTAAAAATATATAAAAAGATTAGCTGGGCATGGTGGCGCATGCCTGTAGTCCCAGCTACTTGGGAGGCTGAGGCAGAAGGATCGCTTGAGCCCAGGAGTTTGAGGTTGCTGTGAGCTTGGCGGACCCCACGGCACTCTAGCCCAGGCAAAAGAGTGAGAATCTGTCTAAAAAAAAAAAAAAAAAAAAAACTTCAACATGCACAGGATTTTAAGACAGAAGGCAACTACGAATAAAATTGGGAAGCAGTCTAGCTGCATGTTCCTCAAGGCCTAGATCAGTGGATTAGAGTTGGGCCAAGGAACCACACTGCTTAGGCTAAATGCCAGTTCTGCCACCTGCTAGCTGTGTGGTCTTGGGCAAGGTGCTCATCCTTTCCGTGCTGCAGTTTCCTGCATATTAAGTGGGGATAATTGTAATACTTAATTCATTGGGATACAATAATGACTAAGTGAATGTTTATTTACAAAGGCATCTTATAAATGATACATAAGTCTTTGCTAAGTAAGTGTTTGCTAAATTAACTTAATGGAAAGATTTCAAAGACTAAGAAAAACAAATAGAATAGAGAGCAAAGTGAAACCTTTCAAGGGAGCTGATTTACAGAAGAAAGTGCAATTTAGTCTAATAATTACATGATGACTCAATATTGCACCTATTCCCCTGACCATGCAAATTAATGTTAATATAACACACTGAACTACAAGTGAAAAAAAACAGTCTGAATTAAAGAAACTACTTCTTTCTAGTTCAATCAACTTGGGAAAAAATTCTTCTCTTTTAATTAAAATAGCATTATTTTATTTTTTAATTAAAAATTTTTATTTTTTTAATTTCAAAATATTAGGGAGGTACAAACGTTTTTGTTACATGGATACTTTATGTAATGCTTGAGACAATGCTTTTAGTTTGTCCATCATCAGAATAGTGTTCATTGTAAAATGTGATGTATGTATACTATGGAGACTACTCAGCCATAAAAAAGGAATGAAATAACATCTTTTGCAGCAACTTGGATGAAACTGGAGACCATTATCCTAAGTGAAGTATCTCAGGAATGGAAAATGAACACCACATGTACTCTCCAATAATTGGGAGCTAAACAATGGACACACATGGGCACAAAGAGATGTAAAGGACTTTGGAAACCAGTAAGAGGGGAGGGAGGAGACGAGGGGTAAAAACCTGGGAAAAATTTCTTAAATGTGAACATTCAAGTAGTCCAAAGGGTACCGTTCTGATTATCAATAAAGACATTCATGGAACCGTAACACATTCCCATCCCCACAGTGTTTAATGGCAGTGGCAGGGGCAGGGAGGGAGCGTAGATTAAGGCTCTAAGGAGTGCTGAGGTATTACTAGTCATATCTGAAAAGTCATTGAAAGTACCTCATGGAGCTGTGATTCACAGTTCCTGTCAAATATCAAAATTCTGCCAAAAATTGGAGTTAGATTTAAGCCAGGCATTACTGTTCTACTTTATAAACCCTAGGTGATGATCATGAAGTACTTCCCTGTTGATGTTGAACATCATTGAGTTGAAGAAAAGACTGGCCTATGCCCGCTATCGTGTTTGCTCTTCCTAATCCTAACCTGCCCTCTTCTGGTTCCCACCAGTCTCTTCCTTCTGCTGACCTGCCCATAAGCTTCAAATCTTCCCTTCTTCAACCAAAAACATTGCACTTTGCCTCTGCCAGTTTCACAGCAACCTATTCATAAAACTTCTAGTACTACAATTGTTGACAAGAGTTTTTGAAAACAAGATTTAAAAAAAAAATTATTGCTAATGTCTCAGCCAAAATCTTCTTCCAGGTAATACTTTTCAGAGAGACCCTTGGAGAAATACATTCTCTTAATGATTCTAACAGTGGGCATTTTAGGCATTTGACAGATGCATAAAAAGCCTAGGGGGAATCATTTTGAGCAAGGAGGCATTTCCAAAGGAAATATGTTTTCCAATTTCCTCTTGAACCATACTACGTAAGTGGTCACTTTCTTTACCTGGTAGGATTTTCTCCCATATAAGACTCCACAAAGTATTAAACATTTCCCCAAGTTCATCTAGCTTTACTATTCATTTAGAATGTTTCACCTTTACAAGGCTTAAATACTAGTTTTGCAATTTATTTGCTTCTTTGTATTTTTTAAGATCTAATAGGTCAAATGAACATGAGAGATCTGACTCTCAAGCCACATTGGATAATGAAACAGAACTTACACAAAACAGCTGGGAAATAGACACTTCTTACATTCTTTAGACACATGTATTTTTAAATGTATAATAAGAACAATTAAATCATATGAGCATAATTATGATCATTGTAAAAGTCACTTTGGCATAAAATAGCAATAACCACAAAATAGGGAGTACTCATTATGTGAAGGCTCAGCATATGTCTATCTCACATGTCATAACATCTCCCAACAACCAAGCGAGGAAGTTAAGATTTCCCAGTTGCAGGCATTGGTGCTGCTTACCCAATATCTTGCTCTACTTTTTCCTTACCAGGAAACTCCTTTACTAGGAAACTTCCTTACTAGGAAGAATTTTATCAGGATGTCCACACGTTCAGCAAAAATTTCGTGTCCCAGATTCCTCATGGCTGAGGATAATGTTGTGTGTCAGTTCTGGCCAATGAGGTGGTTGTGGAAGTCTAGGAGCTGTGATTTCCTCATGAAAATGCAATTGCCATGCCCCTTTGGAACTCCACCCTGCTCTTCTTCTTGCTTACAACATGGATACCATGCTTGGTGGTAGAACCATAAAGATGAAAACCATACACCAAGGATGGTAGAGGAAACAATGGAGATGCCCAGAATAATAGTAACGTGAAGGACCAGACACACCAATCAGCTCCAAACTACCTATCTCCAGACTTCTAGGTAAATGAGGAAAATAAACTCCTTGTGCTTTCAAGCCATTGAAGTCACATTTCTATTACATGTATCTAAATACAACAATATCTACTATCCTCCCTTTTTACACATAGGAAAACACAAGCTTGGAAATATTCAGCAGCATGCCCAAAGTTACAGAGCTCTAAGATTTGCACTGAGCTTTCTTCTTTGGCTCAGAGCCCATGCTCTTTTCACTTTTCCATACTGCTCTTATAGACATACAGACATTCCAGGTTCAGTGTGGAAAAGACCAAAATCCTCATTTGAATCGTGAGGAATAGAGGGCCCAGAACAGTTAAATGATCTGTCATCCTAAAACAGTTATCAAAAGCACAGTAGAACAATCCAGTGCTCTCACCACTGACTATACTCAGAAATCACTGGGACAAAGCAGATGGAAAATTAAATTTCAAAATTAAATGTCTTTGTTCATAAAAAAAAGAAAGTGAGATTGAGAATCTTCAGGAACACAAGAAAAAAACATACAACAACAGGTTGCGTTGGCAATGGTGAGGTGCAGTGTTGCAAGAATCACACATTTTGGTGTCACAGAGGAGGATCTCAGGATTTCCAGGAAACAGAAAAGCTGTAACTGAGGAGCACAACCTGTGAATGACACAGGGATGAGTTTTGCCAGGAAGGCCCTGTGATGAATTTCACTTGTATATTCTTACACCAGGCAAGGCCAATCAAAAATTAGCTTCTAAAATTCAACAACACAGCATTTATGGTATCTTTTGAATATGTTCACAGCCCAAGGCCCCTTTCTTGCTTCACAACCATATCACTATACACAGTCAGTAAAAAAAAAAAAGTAGTTTAAGTAATGTGCACAGTAACACATGCACATACACCTGCACATACGTACATAGACCCAGAAAAAAACTGAAAAGTAATACATCAAAATGTCAATAGTGGTTATTTCTGGAAGCGAGGATCATGACTTATTTCTTATTTGTTCTCATTGCTTTTCTGTATTTTCTACATTTATAGCCTGAATATAAACTAGATTTATAACAGAAAAGTAAACAAAAGCATGTTTATAAGTTCATTTCATGATTATATTGTACTATAGTTACAGCACAAAGGAACAAATAGAACTCGGGACTTTTGTATGTTTTCATATTAAATGTCAATTTACTTCTTACAATGACCCAATGTATAAAATGTTCTAATAAAAACCATTCAACAGTTATTCTATATTTGTTCACCATCATTTTTGACGGAATGAACAGTGAAAAATTTATCAGACATGACAAATGATGCGTTCTTCAAAAATCAGATCATTATTATTTTGTCCAATTGTTCAAGCGTGAGCTAAATTATAACCTTATGTTATATTTGAACATATAATCGTCACACTAAAATTTAATTAGGCACCTAATCTCATTTGAAATAAAATCTGATTTAGCTCATTAGTGCAATTATTAAGCATTAAAAATCATTTATTGTAGCTTATTTTAGAAAAATGCATTTAAACTAAAAGTTTCTAACCTAATGTCGAGGAATAATATCCTAAAAAGAATTTTATCTCAAAATAGTTAAAGAAATCTTTTCATAAAACAATTTTGAATGTCTGTTTTGAAAAATCTTCTTTGAAAGAATCTCAGACTGACTAAAGAAGCCCACAGGGGCAGATGTTCCATTTCTCAACTCCTAGGCTTGGCAGGTCATATGTTCCAACTTAGGACTTTGACTCTGCTGCTAGTGACACACAGTCTTGACACAGTCTGATGTAATTTTTAGTGCTTGGTGCTGAATTGAAAGTACTGTGCCATGACAGTGAGTGTCCCTGGGGAGCAAGGTCTAGAGTTGGCTGCAGTAAGTGGCTACTGGTGATGGCAGCAGTATTGACATAACAGCCAGGCTATTCCTGTGGTCACATCTATGGCTGGTTTTCTATTCATCAGTTCTTGTCCATTTTTCTAGTCTAGTTCCTTGGGGTCCCCATCAGTTTTGTGGAAACTGCTCAACAAATACTATTCTGCTTTTAAGAATGAACCAATACATAAAAAAATGCTCATGCTTCTTAACTGGCCTGGTGGAGACTGGACACTTGATGATGAGACACATGTGACCATACAACACAAATTATAGGCAACAGCCTTTGGATGGGCAAGAGAGGTTGTAAGAGAAAAAAATTGTGTATTTTGATTGGTGCAGGCAAAGCATCTCTAGTGAAATAGTCTATAGTCTGTAGCATCTAAAGCATCTATAGACTATAGTGAACATTTGTCATTTTGGGAACCCAGAAAGCAACACTCTTTTTATCTGGTGTCAATCCAAAATAAATGGGAAACAAGACCCCAGCTCTTAGTGTGGAAGCCAAAGAGGCTTCCTTCAGATCCCTGACAACCAGCACACAGGCCGAGGCTCAGCCAATCAGGTGTTTCTACTAAGACTTAGAATGTGGTGATCAGGACCCAAAGCCTCAGAGAAAGTCACAAATTCTTCATTATAAGTTTGGCGGAGTTGAAAGTATACCCCCAAGGCAGCAAACATCCAGGAATGGCAGAGTTGAGAGTCACAGAAGCTCATGTCCATGCAACAGCACCAGTGGTGTCCTGAACATTGCTGTGGACTGGTCTGGAATGCTCCTGGACTTTCTTGGTGCCTGTTCATCTCCTAAGCCTGGTGCTCCACTGTCCCATTGCTTTCATGAGCAACCCCCTTTAATTCCAACAAAATTTCTTTGCCACATTATTTAGACAGCTGTTTTTGTTGGTTGCAACCAAATATCCTGATTGTTAAAGAACCCAGGATCCAAAACTCCAAAACTTAGTAAGTATATTTTTTATAAACCTAAGTTTCTGAGTGTTAGAGGTAGCCTACATAAAATACTGTAGAGATATAGTTTTACGGTCAGATAGTCCAGGGTTATCATCTCTTCTTTTACCCTTGCTAGATGTACCACCTTACATGAGTGTCTTAACTTTGCTGTACCTCACTTTCTTAACCTATAAAATGACAATAATATTGTCTACCGTATGTCACACAGACAGTGCGAGGCCAAGGATGTAACATATACTCCCTTAATCTTCTCTCCTAATCACAACAGCTTTCTTTTTTCTTCAGTTTTTAAAATTTTTACTTTTTGTCAGATGTTTATCTTTTACTTTTTGCCAGAACACTTACACATCAGTGAGATATTCCCTCATTCTCTTCCTTCTACCTGAGAACCCTTCCCTTTCCCCATCTCCTAGTTCAGTCCCTAAAGGAAGACCACCCTGATTTTCCAAAACCAGGTCAAATCCATTTATTTACATATTCACTATAGCACTAAATCTCTCTGATGCAGAGTGATTAATTGTTCTTTCATTTAACAAGTACCTAATAGATGCCAAGCACTGTTCTGGAGGTGTAGTTGTCAGAAAAATAATTAAGGTCTCAGCTTCCACATATCACACCTTCTAGAGGGTGACAGACCATAAATAAGTGGATACATTTCATTCAGGAATAAATGACATAAAGAAAATAAAAGAGGAAATGAGATTAAAGGTGATCAGGTCTTTAGCTGGAATAATCAGCAAATGTTTTTCCTAAGAAATGACATTTGAACTGAAACGTGGGACGTTCTATGGGAATAGCATTTCAGGAAAGGGGAATTAAAAAATACAAAGGCCATAAGGCAGGAATGAGCTTGGCAAGTTTAAGGATCCCAGAGAAACTCTGTGACTGAAACATAGCAAACAAGAATAATTTGAAATGAAGTCAGACAAAGAGAATGGAGAATACCACTGTCCAATAGAAATAAAATGTCAGTCAACAATTTCTATTAATAATTTGAAATGTCTTAGTAGCCATATTTTTAAAAAGTAAAAATAAATACATGAGATTAATATTAAAACTATATTTTATTTAAACCAATATATCTACGATATTATCCTTTCAACACGTAACAACTATTTGAAAAATTACTGACACATTATGCCTTCTTTTTTTACTAAGCTTTGAAATCTGTTGTATATTTATATATACAGCTCACCTCACTTTCAATCACCACCATTATTCCAAATGCTCAATAGCCTCACGTGGCTAGTAGCTTCCATATTGGACAGCAAGGCCATAGATTAGGTTGGTCTTTTAAGTCATTGTAGGGTTAAGAATTTAAATAAAGTGAGAATCTATTGAGTGGTTTTCAATCAGAGGATAAAAAAATATAAATTATCTACTGGTAATTTTATGGATTTTTATAACATTCAAATATAAGGATGTCAGAAAATATTTTGGAATACTATATGAACCTAACATTTCTGCCCTTATATATAATAATAATTAGTAGTATATTGTACCAATTATTGGGAATAATAGAATATATGTACACATATTAACTAACCAATTGTCACCACCAATCCAATGGTCCAATCCACTATCACCTCTAGTCTGGATCAGACATGTGCCCCTCTGACCCCTCTTGCCTCTCTGCAGTCTATTCTCAGTACAGCAGTCAGAATAATCTTATTAAAATCTAAATCAGATAATAAAAACCATCAGTGGCTCCCATCTCCCTCCCTGCATGTCCCACTGAGGCCCTGCCTGCCTTGGCCTCGTGATCCATTTCTGACTTCATCTCATACAGGTGGCCCCTTGCTTATTCTTCTCCAGCCTTTTTGGCCTTCTTGATGTTCAGAGAACACACCAGGTTTTCTCCAGTCTCAGAATTTTACCCTTGTTTTTCTCTCTTCCTCTAGATACACACATGACTCTTGTCCTTATCTCCTTCTGTTCTTTGCTCAGATGTCACATTCTCAGTAAAGCCTTACTGACCCTACTTAAAATTGCACCCATACATCTCACTACTCTCCATATTTTATTTTTTCTCATATCATTTATTATGGTCTGATATATGTATTTTTGCTTTTTTATTTTGTTTGTTTATGACTATCCATTCATAAGAATATAAACTCAATGAGGCCAGAAATTTTTTTGGTCCTATTTATCTCTGTAGAAATATTCAATAAATATTTGTTTAATAAAGTATGATTTTATCAAAGTCTCTTATCCCTACTATACTCTAAACTTCCATGAAGAAAGGGCTATTTCCTGTTTTTACTCACAAATGTATTTCTAGGGACTAGTGTTCAATAAATGTGGAATTACTTTCTAGAAACTCAATAAATATGTATTAAACAAATAAATGCACTCATCTGCCTATATTATATAATACAAAAAAAGAATCATTTCTCATGGTAATTGAGCAGAATGACAACATAGTAACAATAGTATTGTAATCACAAATTAAATAGGCTCCAGCACCTCAGAGAAATATTAACTTGGATTACTTTTATTTTTCTCCAATTGTGGCAGCCCTATTACAAGTATATGAAAATTAATCTAGTATCAGAGATCATCATTATTCATCTCAGATGAAAAGAATTTATTATGAAACAAAAAAAGTGAATACCCCAAGTAAAAAATGCTCTAGGAGCTTTCAACCATTCCTGTCTAGATAAATGAATTTTTTTCTTTAAAATTGAAGATATCAGTTTAGTTTCTTTTCTATTTTTACCTAAATCTGTCCTATCTCTTAAGGTTTAATTTGTTAAAAATGTAATTAGAGTAATTTTATAAAGGACATTCAAATTTGTATGTGATTCATGGCATTTTGTCACATAATGATTTTTTCAGAACTGAAAACAATCGAAGATTTAATAACACACACTGCTTCTCCATCACTGTCATTAAGACATACATATTGGGTAATTTTTTCCGAATGTTGAGAGGGATTTACACTTTTCCACTCACACTGTGCTTTGCTTTCAGTTAATAGAATGCATTAGCAAGGAGGTTGGCTGGGGTTAAGGGCACAAGCATGACTAAATAAACTGGCTCACACAGGAACTGCATTCATGGACGTGACTTCATTCATATGGTGCTTTAATCAACTGAATTAGACAACCACAGTTAATTAAAGATCTAAACCTCTCTAACACTTGCATGCCTCGAACCTACAAATCAATCTGTTCATTGTCTGTCTGCATCACTGAAACAGTTTTGGTTCAGGGATGGGTTTAATTAACAGTCAATACCATAAAACAGCCATAAAAATTATGTCATGTAGTTTTTCCTTCCTGTTTTACTCAGCACAACAAGAACATACAAAGAAAATTGCTGCCTTCCCAAAATGGCAATATCATGACTGAGTGGAACAGCAAAATTAACACAAAGAGCAACATGATCTGATTGACTTGAAGAAGCAGCATAGTGTAACAGAAAGACAAACTGGGCTTCAGACCCTTGGGGGTTCTGTCTCTGACTGCTATGTGACCCTTGGGCAACTCGGCTTCTGTCAGCCATAATTTCCTCATCTAACGAAATGAAGTAATGATATCACCATGACAATTAAATGGCCTGATGGATGCTAAGTGCCTGGTATAATCACTCAATGCACTTTATTATTATAGACATATTACTCTGGGAGCTGTTTCAAGTATAGATTAGAAGAGATCTACAATGAAGGTAAACTAGCAAGAGGGGTGTTGTAAAAATCCTGTTCTGAAGCAATGAGAGAGCCCCTCCCCACCCCCCACCCCCCACCTCCGCAAGTAGATCTGAGAGACATTGAAGAGACAGAATTGACAAGTGTCTGCCATGTGTTGGCAGTGGGTAGTGAAATGCAGGGAAGAAGAGTCTAAAGTGGCTTTCATGAGAAGGATATTCTTCTACAGAATTCTGGAAGAGAGGGAGATGACAAAGCCAGCAAAGGTTATGTGAAATATTGTCTTCACAGCAGAACCCAGGGTTCCCAGGCTCCGGGCTCTGAGTCCCCGGGAACTAGATTTATCATAGTATATATGTAAATCTATGTGAACTCCAACCTATCTTTGTCAATAAAATAAATGCCATTCCCCTCATATATTTTACCACTTTCTTTCTAATTCATGGCAATACTATAGTATTAATAAATTACAAATTCTTACACAGACTTTTCTAAAAAGTAACCTTTTGTTATTCATATTTTTTAATTGCCAAATATCCTAAGTCGTGTTTTGGTAGATGGGCCAGAATATAACTCTTCCTTTTTATTTTCTTTAAGAAGAGTCCTTATTCTTGAAAATAATGCTAATTAGTGCATACCCAGTTCTTGACAACCACTTTCCAACTTCAGAAACTTTCCTGATTATTTGAGATTTAATAATTACAGCTATTGAGAGGGAAGCATGTAATATTCTGCTGCATCTAAACAATTTCATATTTGTTTGGTAATTGTTTTTCTTTGCATCAAGTATTTCAGTTGCTGTGACTGTTCCCATAAATATTTATACACAGCTGGACGTAATTCTGCAGTGCTTATTTCTCTGTTAAAACTTCTACTCAACTCAAAGGGCTTCCAATAAATACTTGAGTAGAGATTCTTCCAGGTAATTGCAATAGAATCTGTATTCCCCTGTGAAAGGACTTAGCTTGATGAGTTAAGAGGAAACTCACATTAATCTGGAAACAGAGGGAAATGCTAAATAGAGAGATGAGTTGTAAACACTGCCTGCCTGCCATTTTGACACACCCGGGACATTAGTCACTGGCTCTGCATTTTCAGTTAGGTTGTACATAGCAAAGGAAAGTTGATATTATCCAAGTCAGTAAGGACATGGGGAAATAATTGCTACCAGCTCATCTTTCACCACCAACCCATTTCACAGCCTATTTAATAACTCTCCAAGAAAGAAATTGAGTAAGAAAAATATTCAACAATTACTTGAATAGGATGACAGTTTTACTTATTTTATTTATTTATCTTTTCCTGGAAGTCCAAGACAACAGTATTTTCTAGCCTAGGTCAATCAGAGTGTGCATTCCCCTTCCCCACCTACCCCACCACCACCACTCTACACACACACACACTCACATGAAAACACCACACTCACTTCTTTGTTTAGAAAAATATTGGTGCAGTTTAATGTTTGTTTTTACCACATGGTATACATTGTCTGCTCTACAGCTGTGCTTTTCAAAACCAAGGTCAATGCTTGTGGGCTTTTGTTCTTGGAAAAAATAGCAGAGAAGGATTTGAAACAAGGTCCTACTACTCCACCAGAGGTCTAAGTAATAGCAGAGGCCCCAAGTATAGCAGAAAACTTAGACAGGAGCTGTGAGGCCAGGTTTAAATTCGGCTATGCCACAACTTCCGCCTGATCTGAGGCCAGTCACTTTGGTAATGTGGGCCTCTGATCACTGACAGAAATGAAAGGCTAAACAGTATCTACAGTTTCTTGAAGCTATAGAATTCATTGCTTCTTTGTGCTGCCTGCCAATTCCTTCAAGGTCCTGCACCTTTGGTATTTTCTCAAACAGGAGCCAGCCAGGCTCAATACCGTCCTGATCCTGAGAAACTGATTAGACCTCACTTTAAAAAATACAAATTTAGAGCCTTTCTGCATTTGCTTTACCCTAGGCTAAGAACCTAATTCAAACACTGATTTTGCCAAGGAAGTATGTGTAAAAAATGCACGTGAAGAACTGCGCAGAATGAAACTATACATGTATGCTGTATCAAAACTCCTGGTTGACGCAGAAAGACCAGTGAAATACCTGAAATACTCGTTGAAGGGAAAATTGGAATAAACGACTCATTCAGTCAAAAGTGTTAGTCGAGGAGTTTAAATCAGAGCAGTAATGACCAAAGTGTGTTCCACAAGATGTTAGATGTGTCCCTGTTAAAAACAAAAAAGGAAAGGGTAGTTACTGTAGTCAAATTAGTTTGGAAATAGATGAGTTAAATAAGTTAAACATTTTTTTTTTTCCTGCAGGACCTCTGAGAATATAGTATTTAGCCTTTCCAAACTCACTGGCCATGAAACGCTTCTTTCCCAGAACATTTCATGGGGTCGCTATGAAAGAAAAACCCTCCAGGGTATACTGCCTGAGATAAATCAGGTGAAAAATATATTAAAGAAACATGTCAGCCTGCTCTTTGATATTCACTAATGAATTGACATATCATCTTTAAGAAATGCAACCAAATTTAATGTCTGTTTGAGATTTTATTCATGCTGGAATAAAACCATTTACTTCAAATTGACATTTGTCAAATGTCTAAATGGCTATCAAAATCCCTGCTCTCATACTCCAACACAAATACAGTATATGCACTTTTTGAAAGTGGGCTTTGATATTTATTGACTGATGAGTTAAATAGAAATAGAAGAAAAATGATTTTTTTAAAAGTGATCTATGTTTGTCTTCCATGGAATTTTTTCCGTCTTTTTAAAAAGAAATTTCTTGGCCAATTCTGGCATCTCTCAGGAAGCTACAAGCCAGGGTAAACCAGGAGCCTGCTATAACACTTCATTCTTATGCATCATTTAAAAGGCATGTATGCTTTGTTTGAGTCCAATAACACTAGACGTCTTGAGAATGGGGCTTGTGTTAGGACTCCGTACATAATGCTTCATTTCATCATGTAGGCTTGATGAACAAAGGAACCTTGTAAAAGAGAGAAATTGTGTTTTGGAATGAGGTGTATCACTTTGTGAATAAGTTGAAGAAGACTTCAAGCCTATAATCGAAAAGATTAGAAAAGTCTATAAAACAACACTCTCACTTTAAAAAAAAAATTGAGGTTTGTTTGTTCTTTGCCTACATAATAGTGGGAAGGCTGTCCGTGATCTGTAAGTATATGAAGTACTACTATAAAAATGAGCAAATCCTAAGATTCAAACTAAAGGAAAAAAATCAAAGTTAGTATGCTAAAGAGATTTTCAGGGGGTATTTTGGGGCCAAACGTAACAGTTTAAGCCTGAACAACATTCACCTGTGTCTGGGAGGGCTCTCAGGTGTATCTGCTGAGGAGTATTAAAGAGGAGACTGAAACTCCTCCTGGGTCAAACTACAGAAAAAAGGAATTGAGAAACACAGGTTTGGTTCAAGGAAAATACGCTAGAGTCAAAGGAAGATATAACCATAGAGCAGTACAATGTCAGTCACTCAGATTCTCCTCACTTCAGCTGTTGCAAACTCATGGCCAAGTACTAGCACATGGAGGTATCCACCAAAGAACAGTATAACCAAGAACGGCTGGGACAGATAGACAGCACACAGGGCAACCCCAGCTCTGGGTGGCTCTTATTCCCCACCACAGGAGATGCTGGTGGCGAATGCTAAGACAGATTCATCAACACATTTGGCAATAGGCACCCTGGACACAGATGCTTACTTCTAGAATCATTTCCATAGGGCGGCAGTGGCAGCAAAGCTGCTGTTTTTAATACCAGAAGGCAGAAAATATACTACATTGGGTTAGGGTAAGAGAGAAAGAAAAAGTAGCCTAGGATGCCACTGGGTAGCTAAAAGGATACACATTCTGATTGTAGATGACATACATCTTAAGAATGCTGTAACTGTTTAGTAGAAATGTAAGGGTGGTCTGGAGGTCTCACACAGTAAACAGGAGTAGGGCCAGAGAAATAGCAGAGTGCAACAATCATAGTATTCTATTTTTATCCCCATACTGGTGTGGCCTGAGAATCAAGAATTGCATAAAAAAGATTGCATAATGTTGAAACTGCTTGTACTGGAATAGAGTGCTGGCTGGCTGTGATAGTCTTTATAAACAATGGAAAATCTCATTTAATCAAATTGACTTAAATTTGGTCCATTGTAAGAGGTTGTGAATTTGATAACCTGTTAAGGTCATCTCCCTAATCACCACAAATGTCCTCATGAATACTGCATTTTTTTCCACCTGATTTCCAAAGATCAGAGCACTTTGGCTTATTCTTAGTTAAGGTTTATTATTTCTAAACTGTATAGTCCAGAGTATGATTTAAAAAATCATTCAAAATAACCATAATGATCATCTACTTGAGTATTTTTAATATTGGCAAATAATTTTTATAATGATAGTCCGTATTTTATAGCATGTTAAGTTTTTTTCAAAGTTTCTCCATTTGATCATATTATCTTATAAGAAGAGGTAAGGTATAAGAAAACAAATTTAACTGGTCGAGGTCAAGCAATTACTGAGTGATAAAGTTGGGTCTACATCTGACAACTCTGGACCACTTTTTCAAGCCAAATCGTTGAATCATACCAAGCCACCTTCTCTTTAGCACTTTCTCACAATCCTTGAGTCACTTCAATAAGTTCAAATGTGATCCATACTCTACCAAAAAAGAAAAAAAAACACACTGAAACAATGGACTTCCTTAAGCTGTCTTACCAAGAAGAAACACAAACAGTTAAATCTTCCTAGCAGTTTAAATTCTTTTAAAGCAAAAGGTGCTCTTTGACTTTGCTTTATTAATGTCTCTAACAAAACGAATGCCAACATTGGTTTATTTGTTTCTCTTCTGGATGTTCTTACAAAACACTCAGTGGCATGTTCTTCTCCAAGCCATAATGCTGTTCTTTCCATGAATTGCACAACCCAACCACCCAGCCAGAGGACAGAAAGGGTGTCCCCCATAGAGCTCCATTTACCCTGGGATTTTATGCCACTGGCACAAGGAATGACTACATTCTAATAAAGACTAATTCACTACAGGATAGAAAGAGACAGTAGGGGGGAAACAACTTTCACAATAGTTAATTTTCTTCTTTCTTGAAGAGGCAAATATTAAAGTTATTTCTGTTGTTGATCAGTCATACAGACACACATTCACACACACAAATGTATTCAACCTACTTCCTCGTAAAAGTAATCTCATTAGTCTCAAAGGACTCTCCATGTGACTTGTCTTTAAAGATCAACTTAAATAACAAAATCTAATGCAATTCGACCTAAAGTCAGAAATTACAAGAGTGACAAAGATTTCTAGATATCATGCTATGATATCTAGAAATTCCCAGAGTTTGTGTTACATATCATTGGTGTAGGAGTTTATACATCCTCAACACAAAGGAAACTACATGGACATTATTATTTATCTTCTCTTTAAAAATGAAATATGCTCTAATGCTTCCTTTTCTTGATATCCTTCAGCATATGAATAAAAAATGACTCATATTAAACTCATATTAGCTTTGTATTACCATATATTTTTATTATTTTTTTGTTTCTTCAATTCCCTTGTGGCTGTACTTTAATATAAATTTATTAAATTTAGGGGACAGTTTTGGAAATATGATCTGATACATTCAAGGAAACCTCATATTGAACTCATCCAAAGAATGCAAGAAATGACATTCGTAAAGCTTTGCAAAGGATGCTGCAAATCATGCGTGAGTCTTTGGCCTTCTCCATGATTACACTTGACAGAATTGTCTACACCAAAATGCCCAGGAAAATGAGACGTTCCTTTGACCTACATATAAAATGCTTTAAAAGATGTTTTATATGGGAATATAGACACATATGTGTATGTCTGCTATATACATATACATATATATTTGCATGTTTATACACATTTAAAATATTATTTTCCAAGAAAATTTCTCTTTGTGATTTTACTCATCAAATAGAAAATATAATTTTATTTCAAATGTAGTACAATCTCCATTATAGAGTACGTGTGAGAAATCTCTTAAAAGATTTTAGGTAGCACCAAACATAACAGAAATTCATTAATATCATTTTTCCTAAGCAACAGCCACAAAACTAACTTTTTTATTCATTCAAAATCCCCTTGCCTTACTTCCTAAGCCACCTAGAATTTTGAAGGCCTAGATTTTCAACTAGCAGCATTTCAGGTGTCTACTGCTGCAGGTAGAATCCTAGAACTGACCTCATAGGCACATGGTAATTATACAGCAGAATTTCTGTCTTGAGATTAGGGGGAAGGGAAGCCGTTTTGTTAAGTGAAACAAGCCAAACACAGAAAGACACATATCACATGTTCTCACTCATGTGCGGGAGCTAAAATAGTGGATCTCATGAAAATAGAGAGTAGCTTAGGAGTTAACAGAGGTCAGGAAGGGGAATAAGAGGGATAGAAGAGTAAAAAAAGAATACAAATGTATTTATTACCACTTAACTGTACACTTAAAAATGGCAAATTATATATGTATATTTTCCCTCAATAAAAAAATAGGTATATATATAGCCTCGCTTCAGCGGCAACCACCGTGGGCGGTCAGAGTCAGCAAGCAGAAATGGGAAAACTTAAGTATCTCTTTTGCTCCCTCTGCTGGCTGGTTTTATAGACTAAAGACTGGGCGCTTTGATCTCTTTCCATTTTAGCAGCCTCAGAAATGCTGATGTGTTTTAATTGTTCCAGACTTTCAGAATTTGGATGTCAAGACTTGTCTATTTAGTTTGTTATGATTGAGTTGTTAGATCTTTGCTTGCCTAAATTATAAATAAGTTAAATATTAGATAGCAAGAGATACCATGAATATGGAAGTTCCATTAGATTAACAGTTCAGAGGTTATTGAGCATGACACAAAAGAGAACATACGACACCCTCTTCCTAAAGTGATATGCTCTCAAGGAGGGAAAAGACACGTATATAAAATTACCCAAGAACAGGGCAGTATATAATTAAGGACTAAATCGCATGGTATTGAATGCATGTTGTAGAGTTCAGAGAGTAGAAAAATTTCATAAACAAGAGAAAGGAGTTGTGCTGAAAGTCAAAAATGAGTGACACAGAATATAAGCTATAAGGTAACAGAAGTGGTTGTTGCAGGAGCAAGGCACAGTGTCGTCACTAATCTCCTTTGACTTCTTCCCCCAAACACAGCCGTCTTCCCATACGTATAACTGCAAAGCAAAGCACTAGCAACAACAGAATACTCATACCTGACTTAATGAAATGGCCTATATTCCAAATAAAACATATGCATCCTCTCCCCCAAAGTGAATATCCACAGTCATTTAGTCACCTCCGCTATCCTTGAGAGATATTCAGTCCTCCTCTATCTAGTTCAGTCACAAGCCAGATTTGATATCTTGCTACCAATGAATCAAATAATAAAGTTAATCACTCTCTACAAAATACTAGAGAAAGACTAGAAGGAAGAAATACAGAGATTACTACAAAGCCCTTTCTCAATGACACAAGTCTTTTCCTTTATTGAAGGAGCTCTGGGTCTGTGATCTGATTCAGGTCAGGCAAGGTGAGAAGGACCTTGAATACCTGATGGCATGGGTCACTCAGGTCATTGTCAAATCTAGAGGGTTTTTAAGTGGGACCTTAGTGGGCTATCATCAATTTGAGCTCCAGAATCCCCATGATCAATTAGCCACTTCCAGAGTTTTCTGCATGTCAAAGTTTATCACCATCTCTCTCGCCCTGTTGATTATCATGGGAACCACATCAACTCGCTTGGCCAATTAACTGTTGCTGTTTGGTCTCAGCCAATACAGGATGCCAGAGTATCTGGTAGTATCATTCCAGCCTACAGATAATAACCACTGCAGTCAAGAATTCCACACTCTCCTTCCCAATGAATTTCTTAATGTCTAGTGCAGGAAGTGTTTTTTACAAGACCAGTGCTCTAACCCCTGAGCTATGGAGCCGACCTCAGGAAGTGTTTTTTATATCCTCTTGAGGAATAAAGTTGGAGGATACTCAATGTCCCCAAATTGTTTGGATTTATCTTTCTACAATATTCCAATTTATTTCTGGCATTTCAGCTTCATTTGGCACACTCCATTGATGAGTCCAGGCTTCAGGCAATCAGCTAAATAATCAATTAGAATCACTTCCAGGTGCTCAAGCGATTACATTGAATCTATCTATTTCTGAAGTTACTGATGCATTTATTCATTCATTCAACAATATTTATTCAGTATTTACTGAGTATCAGACAACATTCTAGGCACTGAAAATATGGTATTGGATAAAGCAAACAGAACTTTCTGGCTTCTTGGAGTCTACAGTTGATGGGAGAATAGGGAAGACAATAAACAAATATTTTTAAATATATAGTGCATTAGAACAGCAGTCTCCAACCTTTTTGGCACCAGAGACTGATTTCATGGAAGACAATTTTTCCATGGATCAAGAGTGGGGGGATGGTTTCAGCATGATTCAAGTGCACAACATTTATTGTGCAGTCATATCTCTCTGCTAATGATAATCTGTATTTGCAGCCACTCCCCAGAGCTAGCATCACCACCTCAGCTCCACTTCAGATCATCAGGCATTAAATTCTCATAAGGAGAGCACAACCTAGATGCCTCCCAGGAGCAGTTTACAGTAGGGTTCATGTTCCTATGAAAATCTAATGCCCCCACTGATCTGACAGGAAGAGGAGCTTATGCATTGATGTAAGTGATGAGGAGAAGCTTTGCTTGCTTACCCACCACCCACCACCTGCTGTGCAGCCCAGTTTCTCACAGGCCACAGACTAGTACCAGTCCACGGCCTGGGGATTGGAGATCACAGCATTGGAGGTAATAAGTGCTCTAGAAAGAAACATAGCAGCGTAAAGGATATTGGGTACATTGGGATGTGTGTAATTTTAAGTAAGGGGGATCAGATTTGGTACATACCTCTGAGAAAATGGCGTTGTGAGCTAGTGGAAGAAGAATTATTAGTGTTATGCTTTAGATAAACTCATAGTTTTGGAAATAAAAGAGAATACAAGTCTTATTTTTCTCATCCTTACAATTCAGTTGTAATTTTGTCGACAAGTAAGCTAAAGATTACCAACATTTTACATTAGCAAATACTACATAGTGACCAATTTATCACTGGTTCTCTAAAGTTTATGGAAAGCAAGAAAAATTCAAACCAGTTCTTTCCATCTTAGTCAACTCATAACAAGCTTATCTATTGACTGATATGGTTCTTCCTAATCACTACAAACTATGGTGGAATTGTCATTGTGAGCCAAGTGTGTATTATAAAGCAGAAATATAATGTTAAGATTTAAGCACCCTGGAACCAGCCTGAGAAAGAGTGAGACCCCGTCTCTACTATAAACAGAAAGAAATTAATAAGCCAACTAAAAATATATAGAAAAAATTAGCCAGGCATGGTGGTTCACGCCTGTAGTCCCAGCTACTTGGGAGGCTGAGGCAGAAGGATTGCTTGAGCCCAGGAGTTGGAGGTTGCTGTGAGCTAGGCTGATGCCATGACACTCTAGCCCAGGTGACAGAGTGAGACTGTTTCAAAAAAAAAAAAATACTTAAGCACCCTATCAGGAGTAATTAAGATTTCTTTTCAAATAAGGTGTTAATCTTCAAAGACCTTGTGAAAAATCCTAGCAACATCTTCCAACTTCCAATATAATAGACATATATATTTTGGTTTTCCTATTTTTTTAACTGGCATGCTTTAAAGGGAACATGAAAATCATAGCTTTTGAGAGGGGAAATTAATTATTGATTTGCCTCTAAGCAAATGATTCAATTAAAGCTATATTCTGAGACAATGTTTAGTTTAAGAAACTGAATATAGAAACCCATTTTTGTTTAAAAATTTTCTGGTTCATCTCCATTATCAAAACAAGTAATATTTTGTGGAAACTACAAATAGGTTATAATGTGGAATAAGCACACACTAATAAACTAACTAATAAACATCAATTATCCCTTTTTTACATATGAAAGCTTGATTGAAAAAGCTAGAGTTGCAACCTCATGTTGATGAATGATGTGACAGAGAAATGATTTTTTTCAATAAAATTTTTCCTAAGGTAACCTACTTTTGCTAAGACTAATCATTTTACAGGAAGATTAAGTAAATCAAGGTGGAGATGATGTAACTTCTTATATCCCACTTTAGTGGAAAGATTCACTTTTGATTTATTGGTTGAATCATACAAATCATTTGTTTGCTATATACCTGTCCCTAATGTTATATTAATTTATTGATAAACATAATCTGATGCCATCATTGCAGCATTCCTATTGGGCAGGTATTATTATCCTCATTTTACAGATTAGGAGACTGAGACTCCAATATAGATGGACCTCCCTGAGATTACACATACAGTGAGTAAATGGAAGAACCAGAACTTCCAGAACTGGAGTCCAAACCTTTGGATCCCACTTGCCACACCCCACACTGCTCCCACACTCCCTCTGCTAGCCTGCTACCAGGAAAATTGTCTGCAGTACCTGTATTTCTTTTTTTACCACCTGCCTACAATATTCCCTACATTTTGGGGGGAGGGAGTGTTACTATTGATTAGGAAATCATATCCACAACAGAAAACCAGCCTGTCATGTTGCAAGCACAAAATTTGCCTATGGTGTATTTAGGAATTTAACAAACAAACAAGAATATGAATAGTCATACTCAAGATTTAAACAGTGAAATTTTCTTCAGTCCCATTTGATTTTAATAGAACATGAAGCATACAATAATTCATGCAGGTATGTGGGAAGCAGTTTTTGCTGCAAATGCTGAATAAAACACTTGTGTATATGTATGTTCATATACGAAATCTAATGAAACAAAATATTAAGGTCTTGACCACAAAAAATACCTCAGAGAGTCTATATGATTTTCTTGTGATTATATGTCACCATTAATTATATTAATAGTGCTATTCCTGAAAAGACTATCAGTTTCTTGGTTCTCAAGTAGTATTATTATTATCAATATTGTTAGTAAAACTTAGACATAATTTAGATGTATCACTTATATAATTTTTAGATAACAAATAACTTCTAAATAATACACTGTTTAATTATTTTTAAAAGGCCCACCATAATTAGCAAGTTCTTAACACATAATATGAACGCATTATATAATTTCAAACTTTCCTAAATCTTAAAACTGTAATTTCTCATAGTCCTGTAATTTTCTTACATGCCAAGGAAACCTGTTTTGGTAACCTCTTCTCATTCCAGGGAAATTTTATCACTAAAACTATACTTCTATAAAAGACAAACCACACAAAGAGTGTTCTATTCCTTTTATATATGGAAACCAATTTCTCTCCAGAAACAAAACCAAATGGAAAAACCCTTTTTAGCTGAAAAATAATACATTTTTTAAAACTTAATTTGGTCAAAACTTCTAATTTTTTTCTTTAAGTAATTTCATTCCCTCTTTATTAAATGTTAAATCATATGTTAGAATAAGAATTGCCTCTGGGTATAATATAATTATCATGTTTAGAATCCTCAAATTTCCCTCTTGGGAGGATGTAAGAGGCCCAAAATTAAGAGTAGAGCTCTATGAGCTTCCTCATAGCAGTTTATAAGTCTCCTTGAGCTCTGTCTATAAAGGACTCAGGATAAAAATAGAATAGAACTGACAAATAAGAGAAAAACACCTGGGAGCCACCAGCTGCTCATGAGTCAGGGTTAAGCTAAAAAGCATGTTCATAACTGTGCTCACAACAATGCCTCACATCAATCCAGCACTGCACATGTTACCTCATTTTAGCTTCCTAAGCTTAAATTTTCATTCCCATCTCCCCATTAGGAAACTGAGGATCAGAGAGATTCAAGTGACTTGCCTAATGTTACTGGCAGTAGCAAGGCTGGTCTCTAATTCCTGACAGATGTCATGCCACTACATTGGATTCCTTCTATGAGGGAATAAATAAACAGATTAGCAGGTATGGCACATAATCCTTCCTCTTCCTGGGTAATGGTACTGTATTCCACAGAAGCATGGGCCTATATGACAGTAATGGTTAAATTAATGCTAAGATTATAGAACTGCTAGCAGAAGCAGCCTCTGAGGGGAGGAATACTAAGAACTTATGTGAAATTTTGAAAATTTGCTATTAGATGAATACTCAAGACATAATTGTTATGTTTTCCTGATAAGTTGATCTTTTTTATAATCATAAAATATTTCACCTCTCCAGCTCTGATTTCTTCTTCTCTTCATCCATTTGCTCTGAAATATACATTGTCTGGTAGTAACACAGTCATACCAGGTTTCTCATGATTTATGGCAACATGGTTTATTTTTTCCCATCCTTTTTAGTTTTAACTTAGCTGTGTTCTCGTATTTAAAGTGCATCTCTTATAAATAGCACAATTTGGATTTTATTTTGATATGCTATCTAATCTATCTCTGCCTTTTAATTAGAGCATTTAATCCATTTATATTTAATGTAATTACTAATATAATTAGCTTTAAGTCTACCATCTTTCTATTTGTTTAATATTTGTCCATCAGGGTTTTTTTTTCTTTGTTCCTTGATTTCTTTTTAATTGATCCAATATTTTCATTTTGCATTGTACTTCATACTTTCTATTAAATTTTTAACTCATATCTTTGTATTATTCTTTATGTGGTTTCTGAAGTTATTACAATATGAATCCTTAATTTATCACAGTGCATCTTAAATATTATATCACATCATAGATAATATGTGATAATATGTAATCATCCTGCAACAGTATGATTCTATTTGCCTCATTCCACCTTTTGTGATATTATTCTCATGTATTTTGTTTCTATGTAGGTTATAACCCTTATGATACTTTGTTATATTTGCTTTAAATTAAACAATAGTTTTTAAAGAAATATTTTAGATAGCTTTTTTTATATACAGTATATTTATATTTTCCAGTGTACTTTTTTCTTCTTACAGATCTGGTTTCTATCTGGGACCTTGTTTTCAGCCCTAAGAATTTTCTTTAGTATCACTTACAATGTGGGACTGCTGATGATGGATTGTCTTAACTTTTGCATGTCTGAAAAAAGTCTTAAGTTAACTTTCATTTTTGAAAAATATTTTTGTTGAGTAGAGAATTCTATTAATAGATTAATAGTGGTTTTTTCCTTCATTTTTTTTTTTACCACTTTAAAGGCGTCATTCCATTGTTTTCTGGCTTCTGTTGTTTATGATTACAAGTTGCCTTCATTCTTATTTTTGTTGATCTGAATGTATTGTGCCTCTTTCCTCTGATTGCTTTTTAAATTTTTTCTTTATCTTTGGTTTTCAGCAGGGTCACTGTGATGTGTCTCTGTGTGGATTTTTTGTATTTATTATGCTTTTGAATCACTGAGATTCTTGAATCTGTGAAGTAATGGTTTTAATCAATTCAGAAAATTCTTGGCCACTATTTCTCTTCTTGTGTCCCATTCTCTCTCCCTCTTTCTCTCTCTCTTTCTTCCCCCACTCCTTTCTCTCTCTCTTTCTCTTTCTCTCTCTCTTTTCTCTTTCTGGAACTTCAATTTCATTCATATATGAAAAACTATTTGATGTTGTCACACAGGTCTGGATGATCTCTACTGACATGTTTTTTTTAGTTCACAAATTCTTTGTTCTCTCTCCAGTCTTCGGTTAAGCCCATTGAAAACTTTTTTCATTTTGAAGACTATAGTTTTCAGTTCTAAAATTCATATTTTATTCTTTTTTAAAGTTTTCTTTTCTCTCTTTGCATCCTTCATCTTTTCATCCATTTTTGTCCACCTTTTCCTCTAAATTGTTTAAAATATTTATAATAGTTATTTTAAAGTCTTTTCTGCTAATTCTAGCATCTCTGTGAATGTGCTTATATTTTTTCTTTTTATTATGAACCACATATCCCTGCTTCTTTGCATGCCTCTTAGTTTTCATTGTCAGCCAGTGATTGTGTATGAAAGAACAGTTGAGACTGAAATAGGTGACAGTTTCCTATAGAAAGAGCTCCTCTTTTATGTGTCATGCATCTAGGGTGAGGAGCTGACCTCTTCAATGCAATAAGGAGTTAAACAAGGTTGGAACTGCTTTTCAACATTTATTTCACTTCTAGTTTCAAGTGCTTTAAGGGTACAGTCAAGTGTGTCTCTCCTTAAGGGGTTGGGAGGTAAGTACCTCGCAAAACCTTTTTGCTTTCTAACTAAGCCTATAGGCTCTGACCCAGCTGTTTACTCAGCAGAAGCCCTGTGTCTGTTTGTATCACCACCAGATTCCAATCTGCCATGACACCACATTCACAGCTATTAAAAGTTCAATTGGATTCATAGCTGTTTGATGTCTTTAAAGAAAATACACTTCTTTTTAGTTTACCCAATGTTTTCTCATGGTTACATCAGGAGCAGTGACCATTTGTAACCCCCTACACTCTAACTAGTAGCAGAATTAATAGTAAGAAATGTAAAGGACATTCAGCCAGGGCTGAGGTGACTGCAAAGGATTTACAATTTAGGCAGGAATTGTTATAGAGATAGAATTGTAAAGGTTACCTTTTAAATAGATTTATTGAAATTGAATAAAAAGAGACCAAGAATACACATAAGGAATATCTTACATGATATGACCCAAAAGGTAATCTGTTCTATTCTTAAAATTACATGGAAAGAAAAATTCCTTTTTTTCTTGAATCTTCCAGACATTTCATTGTTTTGAAACAAGGATTAGGTAATGGTCACTTAAGGTAATTTTCAGTCCCATCGTTCTAGAATTGATGAATCCTGTATTTCATCCAAAGCCCTGCTAAATGGTGTATGAATGGGAAGAAAGAGCTGTCAGGAGAAGGAGAATAGAAAAATGAAGGATGAAGAGAATGAGTAATTTTATTTAAACAGAAAAGGTAAGAGTTAGGATGATAAGTTATTATAACATGCAACATTTATTGAACAGTTACCACACACAGGGAACTGTTTCTGCCTTATAAACATTATATTTATTTTACAAAAAGAGAAGTTCAAAGAAATTAAATAATGTGCCCAAAGTTACATAGATAGGAAGTGACTCAGCCAGTATTTGAACTGAAGCCTGTCTGTTACCAAAGTATGTGCTTTTATCACTGTATTGTACTACTTTCCTAAAACTTTAATAAATCCATATCAATATGCTTAGCTCTGACACTTACAATCAGTGGGATAGGTTTAAAAGACAATGTTACACATTATATCATTTCAATAAAATCAAAGATCCCACTGATATATCCAGTTTATATTACTTATCTATTTATATCAGCTTTATAATATTAGGTTACATTTTTACATTTTTTAAAAACTATTCTCCTGTCTAAGATTTATAACAGATTGATTATTTATTTTTATTAAATATCTAAACTTTTAAAGAAAATTTTATTTCCAATGATTCAGAGCTTTATGAAGTAAATATATGCTAGACCTGGATTTACATGCACATGGAGGAGAAATAAAAAATATTACAGAGTCTAAACATTACATACACCAAAAAAAAAAATTCCTTAAGATGTCAACCTTCACTGTTAATAATACTAAATCATTGTTAATATTTAATAATATATGAATTCATTTAAGCTAATGACAGCCGATCCAGGTGAGAAAAACATTTTTCTCTCCTTATCTTTCACCTACATGCAAGCATGCACAATAATTCATTTATATCTTACCATCTTTGCATTTTTTTTCTTTCTCTCTGCATGGTAACAATATTTCTTCAGTCTGATGCGTTCCTTTTTTATCTATTCTTCATTTCAAGTTCATTATTCTTTGCATGACTTTATAGTTTCCCAAGCCTTCTCCAAGTCATCCTCACTCCTTGTTTAGACCTTTGATTTTCAAAACCTCCATCAATCCTTAACCATGTCTGGCAATATACAGCTTTTAGATTAAACATGACTTAGTAACCATACACACTTTGAAATGGGATCAGATAAACTGGAGAGAGAAAGGAACAGATGTCTATTACTCCGGGAAGAGGCATAACCCTTGGGAACACATGATTTTCATGTGCCAATCTGTTACTCATAGTAACTTCCCCTCACAGCCTGTAAATTATAGTCAAATTATTTTATTTTATTCTCCTTGAAGATAACACTTTCTAAATTGTTCAGATATGATTTATTTAGGCTAACTGTAATTTTTATCTGAATTCGAGAAGCAAAGAACTGAGTTAAATCAATGATTATCATTTCTTTTCATCGTTATCAAAGTAAAAGCTGAAAGTTTTCTGGTTAAGAGAGTAGGTCATAGAAACAAAGTACCAAGCAGTATTATCCTGACAACAGTTTAGGATAAAACAAAATAGCTTGACTACAAATAATAATACTTAATTTCCTTAAATCAATTATTAGCGCCTTTTTCTCTTTCAGAACAAATGAACCTTCTCAAAATTAACTATACTGACATCATAGACTATTCCAGCAAAAAGGCAGTGACATGAGACAGCCAAGAAAAGCAGCAGTACTTACATAAATGAATGGTGTACATCTGAGTGAGGAAAGAGAAAAGATGTCTATTTCAATACAGTAGTTATAAATACAAAGATAGGAAAACACATCAGTCTAAAACCCAAAGTGACATTTATCACAACTCAGATGCATCTTGTTGGGGCAGGTGGTTAAAAGGTGAAGATAGTTCTTTTATTAGATCTGGGAAGTTTGCTATTAACTTAAGAGTGCAACCCAGGGTCTATAACTGCTTCTGAAAAGAAGAGGTAGCAACTAAGTACAGTATGTTAACTTTCAACAAACATCTGCTGAAAGAGGTAGTCAACACCATAAGGCCCATGAAATGCAAAAATAGATGCTAAGATCAGCCATGTTGCAGCACCATAAATGCTTTGCTGGGACATAAGAACATCTTAGCCTTATCTGAAAGTTTCCCTAGTTAAACTCTCCTGTTTCATAAACTAAATTGACTGCTTCATAAAAGTGTCAAGTGTCCAAAGTCCACACAATTGGGATGTTTTAAAAAACTGATATTATTGAATATTTGCAATCAAATACCAGGTGTCACATAATGCAAAAGTAATAAAAAGCAAAATAAAAAACAGCCAAAATAGCCATCACATAATCCATTTCCTAAATCCCTGAAGTTATCTTAACAGAGGAAACTACTCAGCATCTGTTTACTATTATTTAAACACCTTTTACGTAGATTTTTGGAATAAGACTTCAGGGCCCATATTTGGAATTGTACAGTTACACTCAGAACAGAAAGAAAAGTCAGCTCACAGCTGATGGCCAGTAAGGAATAGAAGAATGAGAGAAAAGCCATAAAAAGAACAAAAAGTTGCTGTGATTGCTTGTGGGGTCTTCTTCACAAATTCTTTGCCTAGGCCAATATCTATAGGAGTTTTTCCAACACATTTTCTAGAATTCTTATGGTTTCATGCCTTAGGTTTAAGTCTGTTATCCATCATGTGTTGATTTTAGTGAGAGATAAGAGGTGCAGATCCTGTTTCAGTCTTCTTCATGTAGCTATCCAATTTTTCCAGCACCATTTATTGAACAGGAATGGTTTCCCCCGGTGTATGCTTTTATCTGCTTTGTCAAAAATCAGATGACAATATGAGGATGGTTTTATAACTGGGTTCTCAATTCTGTTCCATTGGTCTATGTCTCTGTTTTTGTGCCAGTAATATGCTGTTTTGGTTGCTATAGCCATCTAGTATAGCTTGAAGTCTGATAAATTGATGCCTCCCAATTTGTTATTTTTGCTTAAAGTTGCTTTGGCTATACAGAGCCTTCTATGGTTTCATATGAAATGTAGAATTATTTTTTCTAGATCTGTGGAAAATGATGTAACCAAAGTGTTTTTACCCCCATAATATTCTGAAATTAAAAAAAAGAACACAAAGAATATAAGAATAGGAATTGGAGTTCACTGAGTTCAAGTCGCCAACTTAACTATTTCACTAACCTTGACTTTTCTGTTCTTGTTGTAACTGTAACACATTGGATTACATTCACATTAACATGTAGCTAATAGCAAAAAAAGATTCTTTCAGGAGGGTAAGTTTAGAAAGGAAAAAGCTTTAGAAGCCAGGTACACTAGATGCTTGAGGGTCTCATGAGACGGTGGAGGAAATGGGGCACTACAGAAGGCAAAAATTGTTCATTATCAGTAGGATAGAGTTATGGACAGCAATCGTCCATTTTACTTTTTATGTCTAGGACACTTTGTGTTTAGTATTTAGATAGTGTCTTACAATTCCTGAAAGATCCATTTCTTTTCAGAAATGGCTCCAGTTCTGTATCATAGTCAGCTAATTTTCCCACAGGACTATTCTTATATGTCCCTTAATGTCTATGTAATTGGGAGTCTATAGAAATATATATGTGAATTTTACAGTTTAGAAATTGCCACACATTGACATGATGGCTGCATCACAATCTTAATTTACATATACTGCTTGAATTTTCTGTGCAATTACATTTGTGGTTGAGCTGCTTTTAGCATAATGACATAGATTTAAAATTAATGTATATTCAATATCATTAGCTATTAGGGAAATACAAATTGGAATCAGAATGATATACCACTTCATATTCTCCAAGATGCCTATAATGACTACAATTTTTTACAAATGAAAAATAAATGTTAGCAAGATCATGGAGAAACTGAAACCCTCATACATTGCTGGTGGGAATTTAAAATAGTGCAACTACCATGGAATTTGGCAGTTCCTCCAAAAGTTAGAGTTACCATATGACCCAGCAATTCCACTCCTAAGTATATACCCAAGAGAACTGAAAACATTTGTTTACACAAGAACTCATAAACAAATGTTCATGGTAACATCATAACTTGCTTGTATTATCCACTGCTAAACTGGGCAGATGCTGGACCCTCCAACACGTAAGTCATGTCTGTGTTTGCTGTATCGTTGATTCAAGTGGCAATACAGTGACAGGAGAGCTCTTGCATCTGACTGTTCATCTGCTGCTCTGAAGAGCCTAGACAAACAGAAGCAAGTAGTGAGGGAAGGAAACCAGCACTGTGTAATACAGAAATCTCCTGAGGCCATCCCTTCCCTGTGCTTTTGACTTTGTAAATATAGTCCATATATACCCAGCACACTCTGACATGGCAGGGCTCATGTTCAGAGCATGTTGAGACCAATGCAATATGTAGAAATAGCCTTGGACTTGGTCAGAGGCATAGTAGAAACTCCTTCCAATCCTGTTCAACCCCGATTTGTTATGTAGCATTGAGCAATCGGAGCACCCCTCTAAGGCCCATATTTCACAACTACAAAATAAGGTATTGAGCTTAGAGATGCTTTTTTTCCCAACTCGCAATCTCCATACTTTTATGAATGAAAAGGAATTGAGTGGGAGGACAGAAATGTAGTGTTTTGCAAAGACTTGCTTTGCCAATATTAGTTTCAGAGCTCCAGGGGGAATTTCTACGAAAAAACTGTGTGGCACTTTGGCCCACTACCACTGAGTACCTGCCGAAAGCTGTGCCCAAGAGAGCTTTTGTCCACAGGATCAGCTGCCACAGCCACAGCCCACATCCATGCTGACTGAAGTGGCCGCCCCTAAAGGGCTGGTGCCTGGAACATGTTCTGGGGTCCTGCCAACAGCTGCCATTTCTAGAAAGGTGTCAGCCTGTGGTAACCTTATGGCTCTGAGGCATGCAGCTCTTGCCTCCTTATTATGAATTACTCTTAAACTCTGAGGAAGAGAAAAGATTATCAGCTCTGGCACGTATTTTTGAGGAGAATGAACTGAAGTTTCTTGCCAGTAAACTTCATGGGTTTTACGCCCAGAAGATGTGTGCAGGTTAAAACAGATGGATCTGTGAAAAAATCTCTCTAGGATCTATGCCACGCCTAGGTGTCACTGAGCTTTCTTCACAATGTGGGACCACAGGACAACCATGCCACAGTAGTGCCAGAGAAAAACCAAGAGTGGTAGAAGCTGCCAGACTTCCTGAAGAAGAGCCTGAGGAAATAAAAGTAGGAGTTTTCCCAGCAACAATGAGACAGATTACTCCAACAAATGGTATTAATCTCAAGGAACTCTTTTTAACTTCTAGAATATATGTGGCAGAATGGAAATAAATGGAGCGATGATTCAGGGCACCATCTTATGTTCTGTTGACCTTGTGGTTGGAGAAATTTTGCAGAATATAAATATATTATTGAAAACTTAAATATATTATTTAAAATTTCCCAAGCTAACTGGTACCTCCACAAAGTAGGAACCCAAGGTGAGGATGTAACTAAACTTCGGACATTTCTCCTGTATATTCTTTTCTTCCATTGTTAAATTATACCAAAAAGAGCCACTCCTCACAGCCCCAACTAGTTTCAACCAATGAACAGAAGTCTCCTCTACAAGCCAAAGGCAAAACAGCATTTGTTCTCAGAATAAATTGTGACATGTTACATGTGGGACCAAAAGAATAGCCCTACTTGAAGTTTGTCAGTGACTATTGGTACAGGTAAAGAAGACCTAAATTGCGTACAGATAAGCAAGAAATGGTTAAACAACAAACCATGAAGAAGGATAAAGTGGAAAGATATTTATCTCCCCTTTATTTCCAGCAATTGAAAATGGGTAAGATAGAATGAAAGAAATGGATATGTATAAATGTAACCTACAAATAAGCTCAAAAGGATTTCTAAATACTGATGGGAAAGCTTCTAGATGACACTCTTCCTGGTTCTTATTATTTTACCACCTAAATTCAAGTTATAGGAGCTCTTTCAAATCAAGGCAGCACAGGAAAGAAGGTATTTTGCTATAAGAAATAGCCAGCATGTATTCTCACTGAAGCAGAGTAAACCTCCTGCATTAAATGGACCTAGGTATTAGCTCATAGGAACTAAAATAACTAAAATATAATTTCAAAAATTGTGTTCATGTAAACTTGTTCATTGAGACATTAAAATATGTTTCACAAGCAGCCCTTCCAAAATCAAATAATTTGGAGACATTCATTTCATGGAGGTGTCCAAAAAGCACATTAGCACTGTGAAGACTCTGGGAAACTCTACATTCTAGTATCCTGTTTCTATTTGTATAAACTAGTGTTCCTAAAAATTATTTGATTCTGGAACTACTCTTTCATATAAACATCATTAATATCTTTTGGAAAAGTGCCCCAAAAAATGTAATTCAGGAAACATATACCTACGGAAATTAATGAAGTTTACCTAAAGTTTTCATTTTTAATTGCAGACATGGAGATACCTTTTTGAATTTTTACATGATAGTAAGTACAAAAAAATTACAAGTTCAATCCAAGCTTTAGTTAATTAGTTTGGAATGTAACATCACTTGAGAAACAAAGTTCTAATTTCATTTCAGCCACTGGTTGGCTTTGAAGTTGACAACTTAATCTTGATGAAGCTCTAAGACTGAGAAAATCATTAAGCAAAATATGTGTGTGCTAATCATTTAGCTCTATATCCAGCGATCGTCAGTACTCAAAACAGTAGCTATGATAAGAAAACCAGTGGGTAATAAAGAACTGGGTCTACAAATAAAGAAAAAGACCTAGATTGAAACAGGACATAATTTCCCTAAAAAATTTTATTTCACCAGTGCCCCTATAAGGAAAGATTAATGTTTTACAACAGACCAACTGGCAAGCATGCCTATGTACTATTTATACATGTTAATTCAATTATGTGACACTCCATTCAGCAAAGTTTTTGAAGAAACTATGTATTCCTCTGTGTTAAACAGGCCAAGCTTTCTCTTGACTTAGGGTCTTTGTACTCACTCCCCTTTGTCTGGAAATTCTTCTCTCAGGTGTCCATATGGCTTATTTTCTCAACTCCTTCAGAACCCTTACCTGTGAGGCACCTCACATATGAACACTTCCATGATCACCTTATATGAAATAGCAGCAGGCCCCACTCACCCAGGCAAAACAGTATTCTCTGATATTTTTCTTCACAAACACCTAACATCATCTGACATACTCTATATTTATTTGTTATTTCTTTATTGTCTGTTTCCCCTAAGGAATATAATATCTGTGAAGTCTTGTCTGTTTGTTAATTCCTATGTCTTCATTTCCTTGCGTAGTCCCTGAATCATAGTAGGCATCCATACATATTTGAATAAGTAGTTTGAAGATAAATATCTTCTCCTCACCTCTTCTCGTTATCTCCTAGAGACAAAAGTGGACACTAGATGTCGTTTTTAAGGCCACCACTATTATTCTTATCCTGCCGTTTTTCTAAAGATGTTTTAAAGTATCAAGATGAAATTTAAACCCTTACCTCAAAATTCAAACCTACAACAATATAAGTATTATAAGTAATAAAACTATCCCTTATCAATCACAAATTTATTCCTTGTGTTCTTTCTCCATACATTACACAAAGCATGCCCCATTAATCAACTCAAAAAAATTCCCTAGATTACATTTACTTACCCTCACAAATTTCTCTCAAATCCTTACATTTTAAACAGAATAGTGACATAGGGCTTTGTCTTTAAAATTGGTAAGCTCTTCTTTATCCCATATAAACCTCCAGCTGTAACTGTACAAGCTAAGCAAATAAATACCTATAAATTGCTCAGATTAACATGTTTTATTACACAATATCCTTATGTATAGGACAATTTGACTTTCATGCAGCTTAATACCTCATGTGGCTTCCTTCAACCCTCCTAATCAGCCATTCCTAGGCCAAATCTCCTCTGAAATTTCCCTTTTATATTCCCATGGTCATTACCTATAAAATCATACAGTGTCCCAAGTCCCCTACTCACCTCTCCAAGACCTTGACACCACAGGCACTAAACACATAAGCAACCTATACGTTAATGATTCCTTGCAAATATAATGACAACATTTCACTATGCTAATTTTAGAATGCACAGTTTCAAGACGGCATCTCTACTTACCCTGGCACACAGCAAATTCTATGTAAAATTTCTACAACATAAGCCAGGATTTTCTTTAAAAAGGCCGTCCTGTGCAAGTGTGTGTGTGTGTGTGTGTGTGTGTGTGCGTGTGTAAGAAAGGAATGTTTAAAATAGCTTTAGCCTTCTTGATGTGTATATACCCATTTGTCTCCCAATCCTGAGGATCACCCTCTGGGATCCATACATCCATTTGATCAATGGCTTCAATAGCTATTTTTACTAATAGAATATTTTTGTTCCCACATTAATCAAGTGTGGACTTTAGTTTTTGTTTCAGTTGCAACAATGAAAACTTATCCAGTGATATTCAGGGAAATACCAGTGCTGGGTTGGTTTTTGCTCTTATTTTTTTAAGTATTTATCAAGCACACATTACGTATATGTAGGGCACAACAAAATACCCATTTCTGGTACATGAAAATGCATATGTTCATCCACATTTCTGCAATTAAGGAAATTACCATCCTCTATGAAACATTAGTATTCCCATATTAGAAACAAATAAAGAATAGAGACTTGGGTATATGTAGCTCTTCTGGCATTAGAAGTTATTAAAAGTGTCCCTCTGCTGTGGCTGAAAGGTGAAATTGAAATTGAAACACAATGATTGTAATTGGTATAAACTTTAGTTACCCACTCAATAGCCTGTGTCTGCTCCCAGCCAAGGAGTCTAGAAATCATAGATATTTATTTTTCCAACCTTTTTTTGAAGGTCAGGGAGCCATGAGACATAATTCTGGAAAATAGTACGTAAAAAAAAATCTGAGTGCTTCTGGAAAATATTTTATCCTTCTTACAAAAGGACGTACACACGGAGTGATCCCATTTGCTCCGTTCCCACTCTGCTCTAGATGCCATCACACTGGGACTGGTGCCTGAGCTGCAGCAGCCCTCTGTAACCACACGTAAGCCTAAGGACAAGGCTGACATCCTGAGCAAAGGCTGAAAGTGCCTGGATTCTTTGCCGACATCACCGATCCAGTAAGCCATTCTCTTAGAGACTCTGGGCTTCTTATTTGTCAAATTAAACATCCTAATAGTTTAAGACGTCCTTGGTTTTCTGTTACCTGTGGTCAAAAGCAGTCTTTTTGATTTATTGAGCATTCATTTCCAGCATGGACCTCAAACAGAAATCACTTTCCCACCAAAAATAATGAATTATAAACCCTGTCTTCACATAGTGAACCAGAGAAAGCAGACAGCGGAAAATATATTGCCACAGATATACAGATAAAAATGTGTACAGACAGCTACCAGGTCAAGTAAATACACAAAACATGATTTATCAGGTTAATCAGTGAGGATTTCTGCAAAGGATATAGGAGTGAAGCAAAGTGTCCACATAAGTTAATTAATAAAGACTATAATTTGACCAAGTTCATAAATAAATAAATAAATAAATAAAGACCTGAAACTGAAAAGGGACAATTTCAAGATTTTCATGGGACTCCTGGGAAAAGACAAGTAGAACTGGGACAACACAAAGAAAATGAGAATTCCAACTGACCGTAACAGTCTCCCTCTTGGCCTCCCTAAGCTAAGTGTTATCTCCAGTCCCTAGTAATATCATTGGACTGTGGAGAAGTATTTATAAGACAAAAAATTGTGTTTAAGTTAATTTATAATAAAACTAATACAGGGATTCTTTAGTTTTAAGACTATTAAAACATATAAAATAAGGCTGGGCGTGGTGGCTCATGCCTGTAATCCTAGAATTCTGGGAGGCCGAGGTGGGAGGATCACTCAAGGTCAGGAGTTCGAAACCAGCCTGAGCAAGAGGGAGACCCCGTCTCTACTAAAAAAATACAAAGAAACTAATTGGCCAACTAAAAATATACAGAAAAAATTAGCCGGACATGGTGGCACAAGCCTGTAGTCCCAGCTACTTGGGAGGCTGAGGCAGAAGGACTGCTTGAGCTCAGGAGTTTGAGGTTGCTGTGAGCTAGGCTGACCCCACGGCACTCTAGCCTGGGCAACAAAGTGAAACTCTGTCTCAAAAAAAAAAAAAAAAAACATATAAAATAAATCCCTTAACTAATCTCAAGTTCAAGAACCACTAGTTAATATTTCACATTGGTATCTGGATGGACTGGATTTTACCTAGCAGAAATTGCCCAAATTTTGCTGCAGATAGTAAATATTCTCTCTCTGTCAAAATTGTATATCTAGATATAACGGTTTCCCTTATAAACATCCATTTAGAATATCTCTACCTGGACCAAGAAACAGAGTACAAGTCTTGTGATAGCTAGTTGGGCATTTCATGAAATGGCTATGAAGTGAGGTGTGATGTACTGATCTCAGCCCATAAAACCATAGTTCTAGTTCTTTACCACTAGATTCAGAAAACATGGACTTTAGAAACACCACATGTAATAGAGGGAAAACTGCTAACATCTGATGATCTAACCTGTAGTATATCCAGCTCCCTGGTGCATTGAAGCCTTTGTAAAGACAGATTCTGGAGTTTGTAAGAGGAAACTAGCTAAATGTTCTGAGATATCAGCCTTGTGCCCCAGACATCCTCTCACTCTCTTTCCTACTACATCTCACAGCATGAATTTTCACATGCAAAATCCAGCACACAGAATTATCAGATGCACATTGAAGAATATTGGAGAGACCCAGAAAGGGCTGAATTCTCCTTGTCTAAGATGTTTTACTGCTATTTTTCTAACGCCATAGAGACTATCCAATATCCTTTCCTGGGCATAACAGGGTAATTTATAACACATAGTAGCCTGGACCAGTAATAGAAAGAAAGAGTAATGACAAAATTTCATTTTTTCAGAGGTCTTGAGGATTTTTCCAAGCTAAATGCAAAATATCTCTTAAGTTCTGGGCATTTTGCATGATGTTTCTATTTATATATGCCAAATTTTAATATGTGATTTAGAAACCTGAAAATAAGGCTAGAGTCTTTTGTTCTGACTCTTTTGTGTCCAAAGTAATTCATGTTATTCAAGGCATATTTGCCATCACTTGGTAGATTTTCCACTACTAAAAGGAAGCTCATTTTTCCCATCTCTAGAATCTCTGGGACTACAATTAATGTTTTAAGGAAATAAAATGTTAGTACTTTTACTAGAAGATCTGCTCAAATCTGAGTTCTAAACATGTAAATGTGAAAGTATGACATTGAATGACAAATCATTGTCCCTGAATCCTAAGAATATCATTGTAAACTGACTGTGTACCAGGCACTTGCCAGGCTGTTTCAAATAAGTTAAATTCATACTTTACATAAGGCTTCTCTTTCCAGACATTTCTACTAATACTCCATTTGTATTTTCACATGATAACTTGAAGGCAAGTATTAATTCTCATTCTTTTACATATGGAAAAACTGTGACAAAGTTCGTGCCTCTATTTATGCAAAAATGAAAATAACTTAATTTTGCAAAGAAGCCAGGAGGCAGAACTAAGGCCAATATAATTATATGCTTCTAATTTTTCCTTATTAAAATATTTTCTCTGAAATTACAATACATTTTATTGCTAAGCATAAGTATTCTCAAAGTGTTTTTTCTTTTTTTTCTTTATTGAAGTATAATTTACATATCACGACTTTACTCCATTTTAAGTGTACAATTGATTATTAGTAAATTTACCAAGTTGTATAGTTATTCACATAAAGAGTATCTCATTTGAACCTCATAATCACCCTCTGCTGTGTGTACATGCATGCTTTTCAAGTGGGACAATAATATTTTGGCTCATTTTCCAAAAGTAAATATAATCCCATTTTTAATATAAAGACAGATACTAAGAGATGTTAAAGTGACTTATCTAAATTTACAGAGCCTGAACTCTGGACTTCCAACAGGTACCATGCTCTTTTCCCTATAGCACACCACAACACAAATTTAACTCTTTCCCCAAAAGTTTAATATATATTGCTCCCATCTCTTAAAATCACCGAGGAATTTTTACTGACATCAGTATCTATTTCTCTCTCTTTATAAGTTAAAACACCATGAGACTGGCTTTCTAGCCATCATACTAACCACCCATTCTAAAACTGTCCTTTGAAGCCTTTACCTTGAAAATCTTTAGCCCCATTACAAGCATACCTCACTGATCAAAACATGTTTAAAAGCTCTGGGAGTTACTTTGAAAACCAGGTTACAAGCCACAAAAGAATATCACTTTCTTTGCTTAATAGTTACACCTCATTTTTTTTGAATTAGTATTAATAACAGTTAAATCACTCACTTTCTTTACCAGATGAGGCTCTGATTTCTTTGGACCTTTCCCAAATATAATATTTTTGTTCAAAGTATGAAAAATTTTCACTGTTAGATACAATTTTTAAGGTTTGCCATGGTCTTGTGGGACAATTCCACAAGAGAAATTCCAAGACTGACTTGTCCAAAGGCAGCATCCCTAAAATGAGCACAGAGCTTGCCAAGGTGATGTCGTGATGGAACTAACTTTTCCTTAGTGTCTAAGTTTTTTTAATTGCATTCAAAAATAAGTTTTATTGAAAAATAAGTTTGTTACACATCATGTCTCATATGAGTTTGTATACTCACAGTGTCTAAAGAGGGATTTTACATAGATTTTGTCTAAAAAGAGGAAGCTGCCCACATGGCTGCCAAAATTAAGTTCTCTAGAGGGTGATTTTTCTGAACTAGCAATGATTCAATTGCCAAATAACTTCTGTTTCTTACAATTTAGCAAGTCTCAATTCAATCTCCCCATTTTCCCATTATGCCACTTATAAGAGAAGAGATCATTTTAAGCCTAGTAGAGCATTTCAGTAAATTGCCCACTATAGAAATGCTAAGGATGTGTTATAACACCCCTTTCCTTCCGCAGAAATAATACCTTTCTGACATTTTGAAAAGTTAATGAAGCATCTCTCTCCCATCTGAAAAGTCAGTTGGCATTCCTTTGTCAAGCAAGCAAGCTTCCAACTGTTTCTTCATTTGACCCTCAGAACACCTTTTAACACTTTTCGTATGAGTGATGTCAATTGGCATGCAAGCCACTTGGTACATTTCCAGACGTTTTAAAAATAATTCCATCATATTGGCTAATCCTAGGGGGTCTCTCCAGAACTAAGTGCACTTGTAAAACTATTCATAAAAAAGGTCTCTTATTTCTGTCTCTACTTCCTTTAACACCCTAGTTATATTTTACTTGGACCAAGAAACACATCAAATTGGAAAGCTTAGAATATTGGTCCATTTTTCAGCTGCCTCAAGGAACCTGTTCTCTGCACCCTCATCCTTTTTACTAATAAATTTGATTAAGGTAAATCCCCTTTGTGAAACCAGAAACCAAATTTTTCTGCCATATTGCCAATGCTTGCATTTGGCTTCAGTCTCCATTAATTAACTACTTGGATCTTTAAAAGTCCTCACCTCTCTTTCCTTGTCTATGTATATATTCTTTAAAAGCCTGTCAGTAGTCAGTTGAAATGTTTAGTCTTGCTTGAAAGTAATTTTCCACTTTATTGTTCCAATTATTTGGCAGGTTTTATGGCTTTATAATAATTCTCTGGAGCCCTTTGAACCTGTTATGCTTTTTATGTTTATGCTTGATGTGTTTCCTTAGCAACACATTGATTCTGCCGACTGTCTGTTCCATGAGATTTAGGGAGTGAACATGTCCAAGATGTGAGTATGAAGATGACTATCATAGGTTGTGATGCTTTGATAATCTCTAAAATAGTTTTTAAATTATGGTTGCAATCAGAAGACATTTTTTAATTCGACCTTATCTTTTATCAACAAATGTCCTTTCTGTATTTCTTTGATTCAGTTCTACTTCCTTTGCAAGAATGAGTTTTTAAGACTTAATTAATAAAGTCATAGAGATATTACAATGGGAAGATCTTATCAATTTCAGAAAAATAGTAGTTTCTTCAATCCCACGTCTTTAGTCAGCAAGCTTTTTAAACAAGTGAATTAATCACGCTAAAATTCCATGATATTATCATTTGACTGCAGAAATACTATCCATTCACTCATTTGACAAATATTAACAGCAGTGTTGTACGTAGGTTTTTGAAATTACAAACTATGCACTACTGTAAATTTTGCATGGACTCTTGTAGGCCTTTAAACTATACCAGTATCTGTGGCTCCTGTAGAATGGGGTATCCACCCAAAATAAATGGGGTCATTTTTAGTAGTTCTCTAGGGCAAAGGCAGTTAATCAAGAAATGACATTCTCTTCCTTTACAACCACTTTGATGATTCAGGGAATGACCATCACTTATACTGACACTCAAATTAGATTTTTTTTTAACGTTTGTTTCAAATTCGCATGTGTTTTCTAGAGAGAGAATGTGGTATGATGGAAAGATCACTGACTCATGAGAAAACAGACCTGAGTTCAAATCTGAGCTGTGCTCATTCCTGTGTGACCTTGGTCGAGTAGGTAATCTCATTAAGGCCCAGTTTCCTAATGCGCAATCTGGGCTATTGTGCTGATTATATAACATATAAAAGGTACTTGGTATGTAGTTGGTATTTTTTGAATTACTATTTAATATGTTAATACTAGAAATTAGAATTTTGTCTTCACAAAGGCAGTGTGTATGTTAATGGTTTTAAACATTATATAGTAATTCATGGAATTCTTGAAAATTCCAATAGTAAGAGAATTGCTGCTGAGGGGTTTAAAAATGTCCAATAATAAAAGTGTTCAGTTCTATTAGTTTTTGCTTCGTGTATTTTGAAGCTGAGTTGTTAGTTGTTAGTTGTGTTAGTTGTGTAAACATTTAGAATAACATTTAGATAATCCTCCTTGGTTTATCTCTTTTTAGTGGTGGTTCAGGGTTCACAGCATACATCTTCAACTTATCACATGCTAACTTCAAGTGAAATATTATTACATAAACTATAAAAAAGCTTATAAGAGTACACCTTCACTCCCTCTCCTATTCTTTGTGCTATTACTGTCATGCATTTTATTTCTACAGATGTTATAAACCCCACAATTCATTTTTATTATTTTGCCTTTAAACAACGAATTATCTTTGAAAAAAATTTTAATAATGGAAAATATCTTTTATATTTATCAACATTTTATCATTTCCAGCATTCTTCATTCTTTTGATGAGGTCTAAATTTTACCTGGGATCACTTACCTTCTGTCTGAAGAACTTTCCTCTTTTAGTGCAGGTTGAAACAAGAGTAATGAATTCTCCTGGCTTTTGTTTTGGTTGAAAAAAAATCTTTTTTTCTTTCATCTTTGAACTATTTAATATAATTTCACTGGATACAGAAGTCTGAGGAATTAGATTCTAGTTATCAAGTCTAGTTTATTTCAAATGTAGATTAAAATCATCTGTCTTAGTGAGAAAATCTTTTAGCAAAAAATTCCAGGTAAAATTCTTTGGATAATTTTCAAACTAAAAAGCGACTTCCAATTTCTGTCCTACTCCCCAAATTGTTTTTGCTATTTAATCACTTTAGGAACCTATGTGGATTTTGTTTTACAAAATATTTAGACCAGGTAATGGCAGATTCTTTTCCTAATGAAAGCTTGTTTTAATCTCAAGAATCTAAACATTATAATACTTACTTAAACATGCCCTTCAAGAAACATGTTTTTTGCCTCCTACAGGACTGTTGTGGTGGGAAGAAGAAGAGTCCCCAAAAGATATTCAAGTCCTAATTTCCTGGAACCTGTGAATATGTTAGATTACATGACAGAGGTGAATTAAAGTTTCAGGTGGAATTAAAGATGCTAATTATGCAAATTTTGATGGGGAGATTAACCTGCATTATGCAGGTGTGTCCAATGGAATCACAAGGATCCTTATTAGTGGATGAGGGCAGAAGAGAGAGAAACAGAGGGATGGAAGCAAAAGAAGAACTTGACTCCACAATTGCTGGCTTTGAATGTTGAGGAATGGTTACAAAAGCCAAGACATGCAGGCAGCCTTAGGGGGCTAGAAAAAGCAAGGAAACAGATTCTTCCCCAGAACCTCTAGAAGAAAGCACAGCCTGCTGATACTCTGATTTTAGCCCAGGGAGATTCATTTCAGACTTCTAACCTCCAGAACTGACCTCCAGAATAATAAATTCATGCTGTTCCCAGCTATAGTAATTTGTTACATCAGCAAAATGAACTAATATAGGTTTTGGTAACTGGCAGTAGGATGTGGCTACATCAAACATCTAAAAATGTTAATACAAAAAGTAGCTTTGGAATTGGGCACTGAGCAGAGGCTGCAAGAATTTTGAGGAACATGATATAAAAAAAAACCTAGATTGCCAAACAGAAATAGTAGAGATATGGATGTTAATGATTGTACTAGTGAAGACTCAGAAGAAAATGGGAATCGTGTTATTGGAAAGTGAAAGGAAGAAAATCTTTGCTACATAGTGGCAGAAAACAGAATTGTGTTTGCCTTTATGTGGAAAGTAGAACTTGTAATGGATGAGCTTGGATATTTAGCTGAGGAATTTTCCAAGCACAGTGTTGAAGGTACAGTATGGTATCTTCTTGCTGCTCATAGTAAAATGTAGGAGGAAAGAGAGAAAAATGGAGGGAAGAACTATTGAACAAAAAGGAACTAGTACTTGATGAGTCAGGAAAATCTCAGCCTATCTAGATTACAAAAGACACAGAAATTTACTGAAAAGAAAACACACTCTATGGAAAAAACCAAGGATATGCCTAAAAAACTTTCTGTAAATACCTCAAAAAGATCAAAAGGTCAGAGTACTCCCTCACACAAAAGGCTCTTTGAGAAGATTATGCATATGATTCCTAGATCCCCTCAGCCATCTCAGCTAAGGGAAAAAACAGAGATTGGTTTACCTAGGACAGAGCTGTAGAGGAGCCTCCTGTCTAACAAGTAGAATCCCCACAACATAGACAGGAGACTCACAAAGTCCTTGAGAATGGCATGTCAACAGAAATACTGCTGGCTAGTACTGAAGGGTGCAGAAAGAGGACAAAATGAAAGAAGACTGTCAGATTCCTAAAATTCTATAGGCAACAAACATGCTGACGAAAGTTCTCAGCTGCAAACACAGAAGGATGATTCAAAGGGCAAAGCTAGGAGGGAAGAGCCTTGAGTCCAGAAGGCAAAGCTTCAAGTCACAGAGGATTATTCCCAAGTCTTAAAACTAAAAGCAGTTTGCCTGGATGGATTTCAAAACCACTTAGGACTAGTGACTTTTTTTCCTTTTTTCTTTTTCTCTTTTGAACCAGAATTATATTCTTAGGATGTCCCAAGGGAAAATGATATTAATTAGGAACTGCTCTTATGTCATAACACCATCAAAAATATGCTATTCTATGCTGTTCTAATTATGCTAATAAATAAAATACAAGTATCCTAGTTTTTTCAACTGTAAAGTGGAAATAATAATACCTTAATAAAATAACACATGCAAAAGTTACGTTGTCATTATGGCAAGCTCTCAATAAATGTCACTTTAAAGAGTGCTAAATAAGGAGTGCATTAATTTACCATTTTGAAATTTTCATTATTATTAGCTCAAATTATAATAAACCAAAAATAAAAATACTGTAAAAAAAAACACCTAAATTTTTCTCGGAAGTGTTTCCTTTATCTAAATTCTTGCTCTAAAATGGAAAAAGATAAATATTACAAAACTAAGTGACATCTGGTTTTGGAGTAAAGAGGGTAACAAACGTGCATGTCATATTATTTGTTCTCTATTCTATGCATCACTTAGGAGCTGTGCAAACTACAAAGAAAAAAAGCATAATATTGTGAGTTCAGCAGACAAATACCCAAGAGAACTAACTGCTTAATTCTTGTTTTTGTTTTTCTCTGGGTTTCTTTTTAACAGCTATATTGAGATATAATTTACATCTAATAAAATTCACCTATTTCATATATCAATTTAATAGATTTTAGTATATTTACGGAGTTGTACAACTATTACTATAATCTGATTTTAGAACATTTTCATCACCCAAAAAGGAAACCACTTACCCCTTGGTGGTAATTTCCCATTTCTCTCTCCTAAATCCCTAAGTGACCAATAATCTACTTTCTGTCTCCATAGATTTGCCTATTCCAGACATTTCATATCAGTGGAATTATATAACATGTAGTCTTTTCGACTGGCTTCTTTTCTTAACTTTATGTTACCAGCTCAACGTCATTTTCTAAATGGAAATTGATGCCAACACTTCATGAATGTAGAAATATAATTATAACATTTTAGACATTTCTCTAAATAAGACATTAAAATGGCCCATACACATATTACAAAAAAAGTGCCCAACATCATTAGCCATCAGGGAAATGTAAACAAAAACCACAATGAGATAATAGTTTGTCCCCACTAGAATGGCTATAATATAAAAGAGAATAACAACTGTTGGTGAGAATGTAGAGAAATTGGGACCCTCATTGCTGTTGGAAATGTTAAGTTGTGGACCCACTCTGAAAAGCAATCTGGCAGTTCCTCAAATGGTTAAACATGCAGTTACCATCCCATTCCATTCCAAGGTATATTTCATTCTTAGGTATATATCCAAGATAAATAAAAACCTACACAAAAGCTTGTACATAAATGTTCATAGCAGAATTATTCATAATAGCCAAAAAGTGGAAACAACTCAAATGCTTATCAACTGATGAATGGATAAATAAAATGTGGTATATCCATGCTATGGAATATTACTGGGCAATAACAAGACACAAAGTACTGATACATGCTGCAACATGGATAAACCTTAGAAACAGTGTGCTAAGTGAAAGAAATCAGTTACAAAGGACCACATATTTTATGATCTCATTTATATGAAATATCCAGAGTAGGCAAGTCTATAGAGACAGAAAATAGATTAGGGGTTGTCTAGGTTGCAAATCAAAGCCACAATGAGATACTACTTTATTGACATTAGAATGGCTATAAAAAAATAATAATAAGTGTTGTTGAGAATGTAGAGAAAATAGATTAGTGGTTGCCTAAGGCCAGGGAGACTCAGGCTACAGGAGACAGTGACAGCTATGATGTGTAGGGGTACAGGGTTTCTTTTTGGAGTAATTAGAAATTTCTACAATTGTGGTGATGGATGGTGAATATGCTAAAAGGCATTAAATTGTATACTTTCAATGGGCAGGTATGGATATGAATTATATCTCATAAAACTACTTACTAGAAGAAAAAAAAATGAAAGTCAATTTGCCTTTCCTATTATAAATACAACCCTGATGAGCCAAAATAAAAATTATAACATCTATATTCAGATGCAGTATACTTTGAAGTCTTGTTGAATAATCAGATGTCCAAAGTATAAGGTATATATTGATGGTTGTTTCAAATTTTCAGGGTATTTCCAATCTTCAAAATAAAATCAGACTGAGACAAGAAGTCTGGTCACCTCAGGTCTAAATTAGTTCAAAACAAGCCAACATATGTTAGGGAATATTTAGTCAAATCTATTAAATAGTACAGTATTATAGAATCACTGGCTGTTTTATCTCTAAATGAACAGCTGGAAGCAGGTTCCCTTTTATCTCCAAGGAAATACTATATCTTGTCAATTTCTACTGTTTGGGGAAGAAATATTTCCCATAATTTCTGTTCTTAAACTCACACTGAGCTGATTGATGATGCTTTGTTTCACTATTCCCATAAAGGGATTTGGATAAGTCTGACTTCCTAGTCCCACGGTTCCCATCCCCGAGACCGCAGCCCAGTACCAATCAGTGGCCTGTTAGGGAAGGGGCTATGCTGCCTGAGTTCTGCTTGCATGCTCATGTTCCCACCCTGGAAAAATTGTCAGGCCACACAGTACGAGGTAAGCAGTGGATGAGCTAAGCTTCATCTGTATTTACAGCCACTCCCCCCTGCTTCCATCACCACCTGAGCTCCACCACCCTCCCTTGGAGAAATTGTCTTCCATGAAACTTGTCCCTGCTCCCAAAAAGGTTGAGGACCGCTGTCCCTGTCTATCTCCTTTTCTAAAGTTTAAGAGGTCAAAACTAAAAGAAAATCCTTTTTTTCCTTTGGTTAGCCAAACTATAAAATAGAAGCAGAGCTTTCTGGGCAATAATATACTGATCTCTCAAATAAATTCACAAAATTGGCATTTGTTGGTATGTTGATCAGAGATAATGTATAATATACATTTTCCATTCAAGCCCAGATATTATGTAAAACATTCAATGCCAACATTAATTTTGTTCGCCACTCAGAACTTATTGGTATAAGAAAAAAGTTACGTAGATTTTGCTAAATAATCAAAGGAAATAATAGTCACTTAATTATACCCTGGTGAATTCTGATAATGTTTCAGTAAAAAACAAATGGGGGTTGGGGTAAGGGGAACCAGTTGAAAGGCCAGAAAGACGTCATGATATTTCTGGTCCATGATTCTACTGCAAAGATCAATACATTTGACAAGACTAATGTTTTTCAGTCAATTATAGACTTAGAGCCCACAGTGTTCTGGTTGCTGACATAACATGGGTGAACAAAACATAAAATCCCTGTCTTTAAGGGGATTTTAATTCTAATGTTTATAAAACACAAACACAAATCTTTCTCTCTTTGCAGTTTCATAATACATAATTGGAATGTAACCAGGGTAACCATGTCTGATATTCTATCTGGTGCCACTTAGGAATCTTGACATTATGAATAGTAATAAATCACTTTAGACCTGTGCTTAGATACTTGGGCAAACTAGGTGCACTCAACATGGTAACCACCTCTTTACACTGTTGGCAAATAATAGGTCTGATAAAAGTATTTCCTCAGCTCCAGAGTGAGGGAAAAATAATAGCAAAGCTGTTTCCATCACTGAACATTCAGGCACATGAACTTGTCTTAGAATCAATGAGAGTGTGTAAGTGTGTATGGGTGTATTCAGGGGCTGGTGCACAAACAGGTAGGCACCCATTATTTTGATATAGTGGAATGGAAATGTCTTGGTACGGAGCACCAGAAACCTGCCACATCTTCGGAAACTCTCAAAGCTTTGGGCCTGCGTTAATTTGTTCCTTTAATAAAAAATCTGAGGGTTGGGTACAGTGGCTCATGCCTGTTATCCTAGCATTCTGGGAGGCTGAGGCGGGAGGATCACTTGAGCTCCAGAGTTCGAGACCAGCCTGAGCAAGAGCAACACCCCATCTCTACCAAAAACAGAAAAAATTAGTCAGGCATGGTGGTGCATGCCTGCAGTCCCAGCTACTCAGGAGGTTGAGGCAGAAGGATCACTGGAGCCCAGGAGTCTGAGGCTGTAGTGAGCGATGATGATACCACTGCACTCTACCCAGGGCAACAGAGCGAGACCGTGTCTCAAAAAAAAAAAAAATCTGAACTACAGTCATACTTAGCTCTCAAACTGCGAGTCCATGATTTCCCATGGAAAACCTAAGGCTACAACTCCTGAACTTCACCTGCAGTGAACCAGTCTTTTGCACTACAGGAGGGAGTAAACAATGAGGTAAAAATAAATAAATGATCTCAGATTCACCTTTCTTTCCCCCACTTAGTACGTTCCCATAGCTTATGTATTTTGAAAGTCTGATCAAAAAGCAGGTGATAAGGAATAGAGTTCAAAATTAGCATGTGCAGAGTAGGAGGAAACAAGAAGGAAAGAAAATTATTGGGGGTTGAGACAAAGCATGTCAAGGAATCCTTAGAACTTTCCTGAGGTAAGGGAAACATTGCAGGCTGTAAGGAGGGAGTCAGGGAAGTGAAACTGTTAGGTCTGTCTCAATGTTCCCTGATTATTGGTTCCCAGAGACAGGAATGAGTACCGGCACCAAATCAAGCCAATAAAGGAGTGACCACAAATACAAAGCTATCTCACACACACAGAGTTTATTGCAAAGCAAAAGTATGTCTCAGAGGGAGAGCTGGGTCATTCTCTGCAAGTGGGGAAACTCCCCCCACCCTGCCCCAGAAGTCTTAGCACACACTGTCTTTTATATGCTTACTAGTTTGTCCCACCTCTCTCCTGGGTGGCATTGCAAAGGCAGGAAATATAAGAGGTTATATAACAGGTTGGGATGATATAACAGTTTCCTTTCTACCCATGTGTATTCCCAGAATGCTTCACAAAAAACCCTACTGGGGGTCAAAACCATAATGCTAATTAGATGGTAATGAGTTAAGGTCAGTTAACTCATTAACTGGGTCAGTTACGGTCACTGAGAGCTCCTCACTGAACATGCTTCATCTAAGGAAAAAGTCTCTCGCCACAAATATCTGATATTGCAGTTTCTTTTCTGCATTCTGATTAGTTCCCACTCTCTACCTTTAGCCTCTTCCTCTACCTGCCTTGCCACCTGTTTGCTCTCCAACCGGACCTAACAAAACTGTGATAAAGACAGACATGAGCAATGATACGAAATAGAAAAGTCCTTATTGCGGCTTCCTCACCTCGCTCCTTTCCTGTTTTTTTCCACCATGGGTGCTTGTTGAGAATCTACAGCGCCCTCTCAAGGATCTGGGGCACCTCTGGACAATTCCAGCTCCACAGGACTTCCTCCTGTGGCTATTCTCTGCTCCATTTGCCATCTTCCAAATGGCATTAAATCGAATACAAGCCTGGCTGTGGCATGTTTATCTGAGGAAGAATCCAATTTATTCTCACTAGGTATTACTGATTAAGTCAATCCTATGAGATAGTGCCTTTTAACAGGCTTGACCATGACCCAAAGGGTTTTGAAAAGTGGGAAGAACCTTAACAGTACCAGGAATTGAAGCTAAGCCTACCCTCCTTCCTCTGCGCCTCCTTGGCACGCTATACTAGCCACGCCAGGTTTGATGCTGTGTGCACTAGTCTTCCTCCGTGCCACGCTGGCTTGAATGGAGGCGTTCCCAGAATGAGGAGAGGTGTGGATATTTCTGAAGCAAGAGGGCCTTTCCCCCACCCTTAAACATTCTCTGCGGGCTGTCATCTTTTTGACTCACACATTAGGCTTCCCTGAGAAAGCAAACAGCAGTATCTCTAGTCCTGGATTTAAATACTTGCCTGTAAAGCCAAGCAAGTCCACCATTACATTAAAAATATTATAAATTTTTGGGGTAAAAGGTTTCAGTTAAACAATCCATCCTTATATTATTTACCATATTCCAAGTTTTCAAAGTGCTTCCCATTCACCAAACTTCTTTGTCTCTAAAGACAATCGTGTAAGGTAGTTGGAGGTAGTTGGAGAATATGAGTTTAGTGTTTTACCTGGGGGTGAATCCCACCTCCTCCACTACTGGTGTGTGACCTCAAACAATTTATTTAACTCATCTGTTCTTCAATCTACTTGTCTATAAAAATGGGGGGTAAAAATTATACTTACCTCTTAAGCTTCTTTGAGGATTGAATGAATTAATACAAGAATAGTGCTCAAAACAGTGCCGACACCTGATAAGCACTCGATACAGGGTAGTTTTTGCTAATATCATCTTCACTACCACCATCGCCATCATCATCATCATCACCATTATCATTTTGGATGGATATTTACTCAGGAAAAAATTAATCATACGATTACCAGATCCTCACTTCCCTTTGTGCCAATGTAGATACGCACGGTTCTAACGTTGCTGCCTGCTGTTAACGTCATCCCTTTGTCTTCCACAGTTATTTTCCTCTACATTTGCCACAGTCAATCTCAAAAACTATGAAGTAGTTTCATGAAACCAAATGAATTCAATGAGTTATCTTTATCTCCATTAAAAAGAGGAAAATGACATTTGAAGTGGCAGCATGCTGAATAGACATATAGAGACTGTCTCCCTGTCTGGAAAGTAATATTAAAATATTTCAGGACCATGATTTAGTGTTACAGAACATCCAAAAGTTTTTAAGTATCCTTACATTTGGGGTTCTGTTTTTAGCTGTAATATCATTCATATATACTCTTCATATATAGACTGTATATGAATATCACTCATATATAGTCTTAGGTATTGTAATGGATAATATATGGTATTTGGTTCAAGGCTTCAAGCTGTTGGACCCAGAACAATAGAAAAATTGGCTAAGTTTCTGCTTCTAAGGTACTAAAAATAGTATCAATAACTGATTGTTAGCTCCACAATGGCAATGGCACTGACAGAAATTATCTTCATTTAACAAAGTTAGGATTCCAAAAATAAAGTTATCTCAATCAATATTTTGCATCTTTGATTGAAAGGGCTAAAAGTCTTTATAGGAATTGTTTGATTTTTAATACTGTTCCAAAAGATACAGGTAACAGAGTACATATCGCTCATGAAGGTAAAATTAGAGTGTGCATCTTTGATATTAATAATTTGACCTAGGAGAATTTAGCAACACAAACTGCAGTTAATAGCCCCTAATCTGTAATAAACACCTACTATCTTCATCAGAGACAAATTTCTGATATTAGTCCCTTCTTCATTCTTAACCAACTACCTTTATACATTATTTAAGCATTGATTATAATCTCAAGGCCAAATATGTTTTGTATACAACTAGCAATATTCTTTTAAAAATTGTCTCCTCACTTGAGGTGAGTAAATTCACATCTTCTCAGCTGAGGAGAGATGACCCTGTCTTTTAACACCTTTCTCAATTGTCTTCATTTTCACTTAATAATATAAATCCAAACCAGTGCCTCCATCTATTAATGTGAATGTCTCTGATACCTATTCTCCAAGTATTTTCAGGAAGCATAATCTTAAATTGAGTGTCTTTCAATAGCTATCAAAAGAAAAGCCAAGTCAAGAAGAGCAACATTTATACAATGTTACCTAAAAGATTCTAGGAGTCAGTTCCACCAAATACTCTAAACCTGTCCTTGGATTAAGATAGATTAGTAGAATATTGCCCACTTGGATTGAATTTTTTTTTACATTTCTTATATTTATTTCAACATTTAAAATATTCACAGATGGAGTATTATATTCAGATATTTCCATGGAAGATGTATCAAACAAAACATATAGGCATTCCACAAAAATGAATTATATTATTTGTGACTATGTGAATGTTTACCCTAGAGTTTATCTGGAAAAACATCAATGAAAAAAAAAACTTTCAGTGTTTCACTGGATTATATTTCCATACAAAGTGAACTGCAAAGAATTTCAGGAAAGATAGCTAAATATTAATCAGCACTTTTATAAAATTCCAAACTTTTATAATACTCTTTTAACATACCTCTGTCAGGAACACTTAAATAATTTAATACTCAATCCTTTCTCTTTTTGGCTTATTAATTTACACACATCCCTATTGTCCTTCATACCCCATTGGCTTGCATTGAGGAACATTCTCAGAAACAATCTCATGAAAATTATTTTTACCACTAGAATGTTAGAGCAGTCATTATTTATTATATGACAAGAAGTTGTCATGGGTACAGGGAGTGGGACAGTGAATTTGAGACAAGCAGCTTAATAAACCCTAATCACAGTAAATTCAGGTTGAATTTGTTGAATTCGTCTTGAATTCAACAAGATGCATTCAACATCAAGTAGTGAAGTCTAACATTACTTGATGTGGAAGAAGTCATGTCTCAAAGTCAACCTGTCTAGCCTCCCAGGGTAAGCAAGGCATCCCAAAATTTTCTTCCCTGGGCTTTGAGGTGCTACCAAATAGGTAAACTCACCTAACCCCTCCATTGGATTCATTCCTTACCTGGTCTCCAATTTGTTCCCAGCACTTTAGGCTATTCTGAAGAATTATCTTGAAGAAAGTTTTCTGTTTTTATAAACCTCACCCTGTTCTCAGTCTCATGTTCTCATCAGACCAAGTGGGTTCTACCTTTAGGTGAAACTGGATTTCTTACCATAATATTATAAACTGCGTCTGACTCAAATCCCAGTAGCTGTGGTCCCAAGACAAATACTACATTCCCAAAAGTTGTACTGCCCTGTGTCTTACATGTGTAATTTTCCCCTACCCAGTGACTTTTTCTGGTTTACCTTATCCTTATTTCTTCCTGAATGTCCCACAATAATCAGAATATTTTAGTACAAATAAAAGAATTTGTGTGTATGTAGATGTATATATATGTGTGTATATCAGGAAAGAGATAAAATAGTATTTTTTAGGAAGAAACAAGACAAAAATTAGTGTATACAGTATGATGCCACTTATATAAAACTCTAGAAAATGTGAACTAATCTATAGTCACAGAAAGCAAATCAGGGAATGAAGAGAGTGGACAGGAAAAAGCGGGAAGGATGTATTACCAAAAGGCACAGGAAACTCTGGGGCATGATGAATATTTCACTAAGTTCATTGTAGCAGTGGTTTTGCAGGTGTATATTTATTGAAAAGTATATCAAATTGCATACTTGAAGCATTTGCGGTATATTGCATGCAAAGATACATAAGCTTTTTCAAAACTTTCCATAGCCGGTCTTTTCAGGCTCAGATTACAGGCTACTAGCAACACCACCCATCCTAGGTTTCCTATGATAATATTTGCATATTTAGAAATAACAATTTAAAAGCAATAGGAAGTAATCTTTAGGAATTTCAGCAATGGGCATAATATAATTCCTATATATTATGGGAATAATATAACCAAGGAAGAATGTATCTAAAAATTGACTCAGATAAAAAGAAACAAAGGTTATATATAAATTCAAAACAGTCTTCCAAAGCGCAGAAGTCTCAGAGCACAGAGCTTGTCTAGACAAAACTTCTAAGATCTAAGATATGTATTACAGTGGGCGTAGGTAATTCTGGAATTGGGTAAAACCACCCAAGTTTTGGCCACACTCAGAATGTTGAGGCCTCCAAAGCCCTCAGAGAAATAATGACCAAATATGTGAAAAAAAGTATCCTTAAGTGAAATACTTACAAATTACATGAACTATAATTTTAAGTAATAAATGATTGAGTTTAATTGCTTTAGAAAGTAAGAAAACAAAAAAGGAAGCATTTAATTCAAAAACTTAGCTCAATGTTTCCCTCAACGGTCTTATACCTATGAGAAAAATAGGATATCTTAGAACCAGCTCCAAACATTGTAAATGCATCCACAGAACAGAAGCTATTCTAAATGAGCATTTCTAGAAATTGACAGGCAAAGTCCTAAAGGTTTTTGTGATTGCTATTGTTGAACTTCCGTTATTAGTTATTTCTTACTCAAAACATTAGTCACTTTAAATATTTCCAATCAACTGATAGGTTATATCAACACTTCTGAGCATATGAACATCTGGCGATTAATTTATCTTCATTTAATCCATTAAGGGGACTTTATAAAATAGTTTACAATTCTATCTATGAAGTTGATCCTAGTATGAAACAAATGCTCCAAAATCATTTTATACATCCACATAGGAAATAAAGCATATTTATTGAAATGGTAGTCTTTGTAAACACTATATTTTTAATTGAGAACATTCAGATGTATAAAATAACGTATGTCTATAATTGAGCTTAGTTTCCAGATGGCTAAAACTTAAGTAAACTCCAAGTTTTCTTCTCAGTCACTTTAGTGTTTTTTAGTCAAGTGAGGAATAAACTCATACAGTTCTGAATTAGCTTTTTCCCTCCCCCTGGGGTGTCCAGTCATGGTAAGAAGATGAAGGTTTCTGGTGTTAAGTTATTGGCTGGACTCATGCATGATCATTCCTCCATCAGGCATGACACAGACATCTGCTGTGCCCACATGCTCTGCATCCAGCTAGCCCAATCCACTTCCTCCTTGCATTCCCTTGTCACAGCTGAGAAGAACTCTTCAGGGACCACTGGCTTCTGTGTAAATTCTGCTTCTTATTGAGAACCAAATATTTTGAGATTTTGATTATGTTGGTGCCTTACAACCTAGTCAGGCACAGTGTTCATATTCCTTTCCCCAGGCTCCAAGAAAGAGACAAATAAAGCCCTCCATGCTTTCCTGTTCTGAATATCTCTTTATCTGGTGGGCATAGAGCAGAGGTAGGGGTGAATTTTATCATCTTTCTGAGATGCCTCACTCCCAAGAACTTCCAAGTCTTACTGTCTTGCATCCATTGAAATTCCACCCCCACACCTCCTCCACTGGCACTGAGAGTGCCCACCTAATCCATCAGGTGTAGTTTATAACAAAATTATTTCCCCGATTTCATCTGCAGGCAATGGTTTCAATACACAGTACTTGCAGACAAAATGGTCACAGTCCGAATGATTTATACCATAATCAAAGTACATTCAGAGCAAGTGCCTGATGCATTTTGCCATCAGTCTTGAAAACTGCTACATAAAATGGCTAATTGCCTTTGTATTTTCCTGAAAGCAAAGTCATCACCTCTCAGTAAATTCCATCAAATTTAACTTTCCTAAATAAAATAGAAACACTATTTTTCTTTCTTTTAGCACACAGTGCCTCATTTATGGTAACTCTTCAGTAGATGATTGCTAGGTGATACCTTTCTCTTGAAGAAATTCCAAATAACTTACCTTGGTGCTCTATTCAAAACCTGAACAAAAAACTATGTTGATTTTTGAGAGTGTCACCAGCCCATCCAGTTAGGGGTCATATTAGATCCAAAATATCTTGGTCTCCCAGGTAAACAGTGGTGATTAGATATGTGCTCATTTTGTTTAGACCTAGTATCAAAATGAAAGACTGGGCAATTCCAAAAAGAAAAAGCCCAGGTGTTTCCAAAAGAGGGGAAGTGGAAAAGCAAAGATTGTACGGTGATCCTAAAAACAGAAGTTCTTTAGGAGGCACTTTTGTTTTTTCATGTCACTGAAACACAAGCTATTTTGCCATGTTACTCACATAGCCAGAAATTATAGGCATCATGAATTGGAATAAATTTGGTGCCAAACAAGGTACTTATGCCCACTTTCCTATCTACGGTGGCCTTAGAAACTACAATCCTTTCATTAGCTGTTTAATGGCCTTGGGAGCATCCCGAGTCAATATTTTTATTTCCTGTTTTCACCTGCCAGTGGTGAATATTTTTCTCCATTTTCTGAACATATAACTAAATTTAACATGGGAGTTATGACAAGATATGCAGGAAGCTGCTCAGGCCAAATGAACTGGGAAACCTGAACAATTTAAAATATGCTTTTTTGTTTTGAAGGAAGTCTTGAAGTTCTGAAGATCATCATTATGCCCTAATTTTGTTGTTATGCTACAATTAGACATGAAAAAAATTTGAAAACACCTACAAAGTTAAAAAAAATCCAAAGCATTTTAATTCTGTATCATATAAATAAGGTAAAACTTTTTATGCATTTATTTTGATAAACTATAAAACATTTGTGTTATCAACCAGTTTTTACTTTAACTTACTAAAATCAACACAAAGCAACAACTGCCAGCTAAACTTTAAATGAAAGCGTTTTGAGTTTCACACTTCTAAAATTTATTTCCATACAAAGAATCTTTGAAAATTTTACAGTTCATTTTAGCATCTTTTTATGACCTAAAACCTAATTAAACTCAGGAAAGGATAGAAGTCATCATATATATATCCTCTCAGTAAATCATTTTTAATCAATTCAACAACATGTGGTTTTTTGACCTGAAAATGAAACTTTGCTAACATAACAAAGACCTGAGATATATTGGTTTTCATAATCCTTTTTGCATTTCTTTTTTTATTTTTTCAAACAAATGGATTTTATAAAATACATAGATAAAATACAAGTGAGCAATCTGCTCCTTCTTATTTAATCTATCAGAATATGAACCAAAAAATGTCCCTGCTGTGGACTGAAAACCCAAATGGTAAAATTGCATCTACTATAAGAGTAAATAGGTCTTCCTTTGAATGCTTTTTGAAATATGCATGATGTGAATGAGCTTGATTTCCCAGCCAGAATAATCTAGAAGAAAATTAGAAATGAGCAGCTGGGTCAAGGGGAGTAGGAGGGTTGGGAGAAATGATACCTGGGGGCTCCTCCTGGGACAGTCCTGCACCATAGCAGTGAAGGAGAAATGCAAGCGTAATGTGTCAATTGCAGAGCAGGTGATTTGCAGTCATTGTGGCAAACAGACCTTCAATTCCCAGCGTCATGTAGAGCCAAGGGCTTCTAATGCTTCTGAGTTGTGACAAGCTTTCTTGAATTGCTTAATTCACTAGACTCAATTCCCATCTACACCTGTCATAAGGGGTGTGTGTGTGTGTTTTGCATGTGTATTATTTGTACTTTGCTTAAACTTTACTCTTTTTAAAGAACAGTACCAGACACTCTGATCTGGCTTTGCAAGTGGCCATTTATATAATCTGAAGAACTTCTCAATGTACTGAAAGACTGAGAAATACCCAGATAATGCAATATTTTAGGTCTTTTGAAAGAGTTTCTATTTTGTACATTTATAAATGTCATGAATGTATATAATGAATGCACACTCGTAAAAGGTTTTCTTTGCTACTGAGAAAAGTATTTTCACCTTCACAAATATTAGCTAATGCTTATTAAGTACTGTAAGGTGCCCAACATTGTTCTAAGTGCTCTACATACATAGTCTGTTAATCTTGACAACAACCCTATAACCTTGTCCTATTATTATCTCCGCAAAGCACAGTCCTTGTGTCCAAGACCAGCCAGGATTCAATTCCAAGCAGCCTGGCTCTGGAGTATATACCCTTACCACAATACAATGTAACATCTCATTTGATCTAGTTATATAGGTACTATAATATCAGTTTATCAGCTGAGTAAAGTGAAGCTCTGTGGAATTAAATAACTTCCAAGCTTCCTCTGCAGACATGTCAAAGACATTGTGAGTTAATTCTAATCTTTCTGATTCTTTTTGCAAAGTCCATGCTCATAACCATTTATGAGCTGATAAAACCACTACAGTCTCCTAAATACAGGAACACTGTGTAAGATGTGAAAGTTATCATGATCATGAAATACAACAGAAACAAAAGTGAACAAGTTACCTTGTGGCCTCACCCACACCATCTCACTGAGGTAGATAGGACCCTAGATAGGACCAGTATTTTCGTAACACAAAGATCCCAGGCCAAACCTCTCATCTGGCTCAGGGTGATTATCGTCAACACTACAGATAGCCTTTGATTTCCTGATTTTACAAATCCTCATAGCAGTTTTTCTGTCTCCAGGAGTGGTCACAAGGTTAGCCAGGAAGAAATTTAACCCAGAGACCCAGAACTGGATTCAAAACGGAAACTGGCTGAAAGCTTGAGTCAGGAATTGTGTCCCCACAGAGCTCTTTGATCCTAAGAGAGTGAACGCATTGGCACAAAGGAAGAGAGAAGCAGACATGGACGAGAAGGACTTTGTTGCTGAAGGTCTTTGCCTTCTAGATGAGCATTCTGGATTTCAGAGTAGCTGGTTCCCGCTGAGCATCAATGGGCCAGACCTCTGCCCCTGGACAAAAGAGTAGGAGAATTTTGAACTCGAACATGAAAGCAGAGCAGCAGGCCACAGAGTCTACAACGCAGGCCTGCTGGGAGCCCCAGCCAGTTCAGACACCATATGTGCCCTGCTTATCCATCTGGTTCATTGGACAAGGCCAAACAAAACAGTGAAAATAAATGGCAGACTGGAATATTTTGCCCTGGCCTTGAAGCACACGCTGACTTCACCTTGCAGATTTCTCTGTAAATTGTGTGGATTATAAGTAGCTTGATTTAAAGTATAAGAGCCCAATCTATACAAAGCTTTTTAAAGGGAGAAAAAAAGGTTCCAAAGTTCCATCTGATTATCAGGCTAATCAGCTCATATCTATGCTTCTATTTATCAATATTACTCCATAAAGCAAAACCTGAAATTCAGTGAAACCATGACAACATGCTGCTTAACCACATATGAATCCAAACCAAAAACAATCACAATTTATATGACCACCACAAAAGCCTCTGCATCATTAAACATTTTTTTTAAACTGAGGATTGGGCTCACTCACTTAAGCAAAAGTCAAAACAGTAAATTTCAGTGTAATAAGAAGAACCCGTAATCTCTGAAAGGTCATTATATCTTAATCGTGCTCTATTTAACTTTTACTTTAACTTTAGACTACTCATTGAAACTAAGAGATCTCTCTGGCTAATACGTTCATTGAACTGAGTAGAGTCACGTGTTGCTTAATGACAGGGATACGCTGTGATAAATGTATCTTTAGGCAATTTTGTCATGTGATCATAGAGTGTGCTTACACAAACCTAGACGGTATCACCTACTACACACCTAGGTTATCTGGCATAGCCTATTGCTCTAGGCTAACAACCTGTACAGCATGTTACTGTACTGAATACTATAGGCAATTGTAATAATTGTAATATATTTAGTATATTAATATATAACAGTAAATATTTGTGTATCTAAACATATCTAAACATTGAAAAAGTAATGTGTTGAGCTATGATGTCATGACATCATGGTGACAAGAACTTTTCAGCTCCATTATAATCTTACGGGATCACTGTCATATATGTGGTCTACTGTAGTTAATGGCCATAGACCAAATGTTAGCCTTGGTCTATATCCAACTGATCAGCCTCAGTACTACTGACATTTTGGACCAGATAAGTTTGGGGGACTATTCCGTGAATTACAGGACATTTAGCAGCACAACTGCTCTCTACCCACTAAATGCCAGTAGCACCCCCCCTCATTTGTGAATACCCAAAATGTCTTCGTATACTGTCAGATGTCACTGAAGGCTAAGTCAAAATCACTCCTGGTTGAGAGTCATTAGTTTATATGATACTGAGAATAAGTTTTGAATGCTGATCATTTATATATGATTATTCAGTAATAGGTAATACTCAATATTAATAGTATATAGTAATGACTAGGCCCATTGTTGATTTTTTAAATCCAATTTAATAATTTATCTTCTGTGCTATTAAAAGAATGCTATAATGGTTTCTGAATATCATGAAAATCCAATAACACACAAAATCCATGCATTATATAAAAGAATGAATATACAATATACATACATATACTACGCACCCAAATATTGAAATTCTTAAAATCCGAATTTTCTAAATTGTTCCTAAGTCTATTGATAAGCCTGCATATTTTACCCATGAAGAATACAGGTTTTTTCTTTCACATCTAATAAAATACAAAACTCAGAATGTGAGCAAATTCAAGGAATTTTAAAAATATATGCAATGTCAATAAATTAGGATGAAAGGAACAATATTTTAAAACCTGTGTTTTTGTCTCTCCCGCTATATTGGCCTTCATGGGAGATATTAAGGTGAAACAGGCCAACATGAGCCTTTGCTTAAAATGGTATATCAATAGTAGAGAGGGAGAAAAAAGAAAAAAAAATTACTGCAAACATTTGGTACTAAGGAATGGTTTCTACATAATGAGTAGACATGAAGGAAAAAAATTTAGAAATGCATCAGTCCAGAAAAGAATAAGTTGTGTTAAGACAAAAAAATAAACCAACCTAGGCAGATCAGGTATAGATCATAGAAAAAGGTACTGGAATTTGCCAGGGATCTCACGGAGGAAAATTGCAAAGCAGAGTAGGAAGATCAAGGAAAAAAAGATGTTATGAGGATCAAATCAAGAGAGGCTTGCACTCTGGGAGGCCGAGGCGGGTGGATTGCTCAAGGTCAGGAGTTCGAAACCAGCCTGAGAAAGAGCGAGACCCCGTCTCTACTAATAATAGAAAGAAATTAATTGGCCAACCAAATATATATAGAAAAAATTAGCCGGGCATGGTGGCGCATGCCTGTAGTCCCAGCTACTTGGGAGGCTGAGGCAGAAGGATCGCTGAAGCCCAGGAGTTTGAGGTTGCTGTGAGCTAGGCTAATACCATGGCACTCTAGCCCGGGCAACAAAGTGAGACTCTGTCTCAAAAAAAAAAAAAAAAAAAAATCCCCTGTGTTCCACCTATCATCCCTCCTTCCCATCAAGCCTCTGGTAGCCACTGATCTTTTTACTGTCTCTGTAGTCTTGCCTCTTCCAGAATGTGGTATAGCCGAGATGAGGCAGTGTATATCTTTTTTAAATTGTCCTCTGCCACTTAGCAATATGCATTTAAGGCCCTTCCATATCTTTACTTGTTTGTATTCACCTACTGAAGGACATCTTAGTTGATCTCAGGTTTTGGTGATTATGAATGAAGCATCTGTGAACATTCATGTGCAGGTTTTTGTGTGGATGTAAGTTTTCAGATTGAGACTTTTAAAACAATAGCTCTGAGATAAAAGGAAATCTTAACCAGTTGGAACTTAGGACTCTTTAAATTTTATCTCTCACATGCACCCTGTACTGAAGTTGGTATCAGGCAGCTAGTATGATCACTGTGATGGTGCTTTCAACGGAAACATTTCCTAAAATGTGCTTCTTTTCTTTTTCTTTTTCTTTTTTTTCCTCTAGGCTAATTCAGTAAAACATTGGTTAAGAGGCTCTTTCTGCCAGGAGGCTGAAGTTGAATTGAAATGTTTCACCCTTGATCACTCTTCCCTTCTGCCTCAGTCCAGGCTTCTCTCCTGGCTCTGGATGCAGGAAGGGCTCTCTGCTGCTGACTCACTGTCATTCTGGCTATGCTGGTCGATATTCATACTTCTATTTCCTTTACTCAGTAATAAGCCCCTGTCTTCCTCCTTTACCTCCAGAATGTTATGCAATAATTGGCCTGTAAGAGATGTTTAGTAAACATTTGTTGCTAGCACAAAACATTGTTGACATTGCTGCAGGTAAGAACTATTGGACTAATCAGATTCTGTATCCACTAGCATGAAAGATGCAGATTCGAAAGAGGCACTGCTCTAAGAGTAACAATAGCTGACATATTTTAATAGTCAGTAGGTATTAGGCACAGTACTAAGCATTTTTACGTAAGTTGTCTCATTTATCCTCATAAAAACCCCCATTTGTTATTATTACTCCCATTTTACATATGAGGAAACTGAACCTTCATGAAATTAAATAACTTGCCTGAGGACCTAGGCAAATGGACCATATACTACAAGAATCCCCAGATTGTATATCAGGGCCTATTGCATAGAAAAACAAAACAAATTTTAATTTAACTCGCCTGTCTCATTGAACGAATTATTTACCATAAACCCTCACCAATATCAATTTTCATGTGTGGTTCTTTGATTAGTATTTGTCTTCCCCTGAAGGCTGTAAGCTTCAACAAGATAGGGACCATTTGCTGTATATACGGATGGTCCCCAATTTATGATGGTTCAATGTACAATTTTTAACTTTATGGTAGTGTGAAAGTGATAGGCATTCAGTAGAAACCACATGTCGGGTACCCATACAACCATTTTGTTTTTCACCTCCAGTACAGTATTCAATCAATTGCATGAGATTTTCCACACTTTGTTATAAAATAGGCTCTGTGTTAGATGATTTTGCACAACTGTAGGCTAATGTAAGTGTTCTGAGCACATTTAAGGTAGGCTAGGCTAAACTATGATGGTAGGTAGGTTAGGTGTGTTAAATGCATTTCTGAATTACAATACTTTCAGTTTACAAGGGATTTATTGGGACGTAACCCCATTGTAAGTGAAGGAATATTGTAAGGTCAGCAAACTGCCTGGCCCATCTTAGGTATTTATAATCAATGCATAATCAACCTTCCTGTGGGTCACCACGTTCATCTCCTGAGATATCAACCCTGCTGTAAGAATGAAACATTTTGGAAGTTGAATGTAAGCAGTCATGGTGAGGAATGCATTATTATCAACTCCTAGAACAATGGTGCCCATCCTTATTTTTCATTCTTGTAATTATAGATCTTTGATGGAGAAAAAGGTACATGGCTATACAAAAGAGGACATAACTGGGTCCAGGGAAGCACATTTTCTAAATAATTTGTATAATATCAAGTATTTAGAAATCTATTTTTGAAATTCTAACCATATTTACATTTATTGGTTGCTAGAATTACGTTATTGTGTCTACCCATAAATGATCAGTTTTAACCCAGGAAGGAAGAGTTTATGTCCTTGCCGTTAATAGCTCAGTGTACCTCTGAACCCCAAATGGCTATTAGAGATCTGTTATCAGAAGGGACAGTGGAAACTGTATTATTGTACTCTTTTCAAAATCCTTGTGCTATTGCTCTTGACTTCCTATTGCTTAGCGTTTCAAGTTTCAACTTTTCAGTCTGGCATTCAGGAAATTCCATTTTATGACCCTACCTTAAACATTCACCTTTATATAATAGTCCTCAATAGGGACTCTGGTCTATTGGAACGAATTCTGCTGTCCCTCTCTTATGTCAGGGTCATTTCAATCTTCACTTTGCTCAGACAGGGTGGTTTGCTCACTTTCCCATCTATCCATACTTTCTCTAATTCCTCAAGCCGGGATTAAATGTGGTTTTCTGCTTTCTCTCAATGACTTCAATATAGACTAGGATCTTGATCACAATTTCGTAATGTGACTAAGGGCTGAGATTCTGATTTAGGTTGAAACAAGCCTTCATCATTTTCTATCTAAGTGGTCTTGGGGGAGTTAGTAACTTCTCAAAACCCAGTTTCCTCAACTACTAAATGTAAATAGGTAAAATTACTTTATAGAATTGTTATGAAAGTTAACAAACCTTGACAGGTAAACTGTTTAACAGAGCACCACATAGAAAGCAACAACCATAGACCGTTTTGAATTCTTCTCAATTATTTCAAATGTTAGCTTCTTCAATCAAATGGTGATTTCCTTGGTGAGAACAGAGATCATGACTTTCATTTTGAATAAAGAAAACCCTAAGTGCTTAATAAGTTCTTTTAGACCCAGCTTAATTGGAGAACAAGATGAAGTTAAAGGAAGAAATAATGACTCTGGTATGTGGTCCTTTAGTCAAGTCTGCATGATGTTTCAACTCCTTGCAGTCGGGAACACAAGAGGAAGGCTGATGGTGGTGATGGGATAAGGATTCGGTGTTCAGTTTTAGAAAGGTGAGGTTGATGAAAGTTTAGAACCTTTAATAAGAAGCAATTAGGGAGTAGGATTCACAGACTTGAGAAGACCTCAAAGACCTGAGCTGGAGATGGCAATTTTCAAGTCACCTATGTCTGGGAGGTAATGGAATCCGTAGGCATGCATGGAACCACCTGGGAGGAGAGTATAGAGTACAAAAAGGAGAGAATTCAGGAGCAAGGATTATAGACTTATTTATAGGCTGCATAGACGTGACTAGTTTGCCAAGGAAGTGAAAGAACGAGTTGAAAGATAATAGCAAAGCAGTGGTAGTGCTAGTCCCCAGTGAAAGAGAGTATTTCAAGAAGATGAGCAGCTAGGCACGGTGGCTCATGTCTGTAATCCTAGCACTCTGGGAGGCCGAGGCAGGAGGATGGCTCAAGGTCAGGAGTTGGAAACCAGCCTAAGCAAAAGCAAGACACCGTCTCTACTAAAAAAATAGAAAGAAATTAGCTGGACAATTAAAAATATATAGAAAAAATTAGCTGGGCATGGTGGCGCATGCCTGTAGTCCCAGCTACTCGGGAGGCTGAGGAAGAAGGACTGCTTGAGCCCAGGAGTTTGAGGTTGCTGTGAACTAGGCTGATGCCATGGCACTCACTCTAGCCTGGGCAACAGAGTGAGACTCTGTCTCAAATAAAAAAGAAAGAAGATGAGCATCTTTGATGTTGCCAAATGCTTCTGAGGGGCCAGATAAGCTGGGTACCAGAATAAATGTTGTATTTATCTATAGAAAACCACTGTCGACCTTTGTGGGAGCTGTTGGAGAGTTATTTGAAGTAGATCAGGAGAGAATGGGAAATAAAAGAAATAGAGACATCAGGGAAAGAAAATAATTTTTCAAAAAATGACTGTTAAAGAAAGACTACAGACTTAGAGAGGGAATTTAGAAGGAAATGTGGGCTCTGGTGATTTTTTATTTTTTTAAGGGGAGAGTTTTGAGCATATTTAAAAGCCTTTAAATGGGAAGCCTTCCCTTTAAATGGGAAGGACAGATCTGTTATAGGTTGAACTGGTTCTCCTTGAATTCCTAATCTCCGGTCCCTCAGAATATCACCTTATTTGGAAAAAAGGTCATTGCAACTATAATCAGTTAAGATGAGATCAAACTGGCTTAGGCCAGATTCTAATCCAGTATGACTGGTATCCTTATAAAAAGGCAAAATTTGGGCTGGGTGCGGTGGCTCGCGCCTGTAATCCTAGCACTCTGGGAGGTTGAGGCAGGAGGATCACTCAAGGTCAGGAGTTCGAAACCAGCCTGAACAAGAGCGAGACCCCATCTCTACTAAAAATAGAAACACATTAATTGGCCAACTAAAAATATATATAGAAAAAATTAGCCGGGCATGGTGGCGCATGCCTTATGGTCCCAGCTACTCAGGAGGCTGAGGCAGAAGGATCACTTGAGCCCAGGAGTTTGAGGTTGCAGTGAGCTAGGCTGACACCACAGTGCTCTAGCCTGGGCAACAGAGTGAGACTCTGTCTCAAAAAAAAAAAAAAAAAAAAAAAAGGCAAAATTTGGATGCAGAGAGATATGCACAGGGAGAATGCCATGTGAAGATGAAGGCAGAGATTGGGGTGATGTTTCTGCAAGCCAAGAAATGCCAAAGATTGCCAGAGTGTCACAAGCAGCTGGGTGAGAGGCATGGAATGTATTCATCCTCACAGCTCTCAGAAGGAACTAAACTTGCCTACACCTTGATGCCAGACTTCCAGCCTCCAGAAGTGTGAGGCAATGACTATCTGTTATTTAAGCCACCGAGTTTGTGGTACTTTGTTCTGGAAGCCCTAGAAAACTCATACAGGATCACAGGAAGAAGATGAACACACAGAAAGGGTAGTCGATAGTGTAAGTTCCTCAGAAAGTGAGAATGGGATCCAACCTGGTAAGACAGTTGATAGAATGTACGAGATGTGGGCAGGCCTACGTGTTTGCTGTTGAAAAGGTGAGAGAGTTCCCCTCTGATGGCTTCTATTTTCTTTGCAAATGAGGAGGCGAGATCTCTGATGAAAGTGAAGGAATAAGTGGGGGAGTTTTGAGGACCTAAGTGAGTTGGCCACAGGGTCCGAGCCATCCCTGATCTGCTCTGCTGTGGGGTGAAGTCATGGGTAAGTGGAGAGCTGAATCACTCAGGAACAAGGTCCAGCAGGACAGCACCCAAAAATATAAAGCATCAAGACATGTCAGCGAAACAAGAGTCTCTGGAATCTAAACCAACAGAAGTAAAATGTTGGTTTTGAAGGAGAGAGTTGATGGATTTGAAGGAAGTAAAGGAGTCCTGATGAGTTTGCTAAGTGTGTGTGGCGGGAGAAATTGAACAGGCCAGGAGAGGAGAGACATGCGAGGGTGGAACCAGTCAATTATGGGTGATGACAAGGTTCAGGACATGACTATTGGAATGGCTGGACAGGGCCAGAGAAGGGGAGGGGGATAAAAAACTGAGAGACGTGAGCCATGGTGTGGGGTAGGTTTTTTTACTTCTTTAACAAATAATAATAGAATGCTTACTCTTTTCCAAACACTACTCTACTGGAATAAAACTGTGAACCCAATAGGCAGAGTTTCTAGTGGAAAGAGTTAAGCAATAAGAAAGAATACATATCACAAAATGTCTGATATGTCCAATTGTAATAGTGCATTGGAAAGGCTGAAGTAGGGATTCCAGCTGGGTCCTGTGTGTCTGTGTGTGGCATTAAAAAGGGTGGGCAGGTCATACTCCCCGATAAAGTGATGTTCAAACAGAGACCCCCAGCAGGTGAGAAAGGAAGCTATGTGCCGACCTGGAAGAACATTTCAGAAAAGGAGAAAGGTAAGTGAAAATGCCCTAAATCCGTGGACACGATCTCACACTAGTTCACTTGATATAAATGAGTGTTTTCAAAGTGTTCCCCCGTATTTCTGTGAGTTTCCTCAGAGAAGACACCCTCATGGGGGTCCACACAGGGAGGCCCTCAGTGTCCACACAAGTGTCCTCACGGGGGAGGCCTCACAGGGTTTTCCTGACGTACCTGCTGGTTGCTTTTGCTCTGGCCTGTTGCCATGCTGCTTCCTCTGCCGAGAAAGTCCCCAGTGGGCTGTGTTGTGTTGGGTACAGCTGGCCTCCTTGTGATGGTGTCTGATGTTCTGATGGCCTGCTGGAGTGGGGGCATGCTTCCCATCTTAGGTGCAGAGGGTCAGAGTCCTGGCTCTTGCCATGCCCCTGTGCAACTCTGGGACTTGATAACTGCTGTTCCAGGTGGTGGTCCCCCCATGACACCACCTCTCTGCATTACTGACACTGTCACTTCCAGCTCTGGTTGACAGCAGAGACCTCTGCCTCCTCCTCCCCCATCTCCTTCTGAAGGTGAGGGGCAGGACGCACCCATCGCGGGAGACAGATGTTTTTCCAGAGAGAGGAGGCAAGTCCTACTCTGGTTTCGAGCTCTGGGAACAACCATTTGGCATATTGATTGTCACTACTTTTTTCAGAAGAGAACCTGACACCCCTGAAGGCATGGTCTTGCCATGGCTCTGAAGAAAAAGGTCAAGGCAGTCTGACATTGGAACGTTTCTCAAGGCCCATGTTATTTGGTTATAGGCACAGCTACCTTTTATCCATGGGAAAAAAATAGCAATGTGTTTAGCTATTTTTAAAGAGCAAACATCAATTGTGTAGGTAATCAAAGTTTTACTGTATATCCATACACATCATAAAAGTATAGTTGAGAGAGAGCAGTGACATGTTATATAAATTAATGTTTATAAATTAATAATTAAACAAAATCATCATAGAAACTCAGTATTTAAAGGGATTATAAGGGTAATTTTGTGAAGTTAGGTTAGGAGATTAAATCTCTTCATTTGCCAGGCAGATCTATTCTTTTCATACTTTAGATTACAATAAATTGTATCTTCATGTATATTTATACATAATGTGAACATTCATGTGGGTGCATTTGACTAAGTTTAGTAGGAAATTTGCTAAAAGAATAAGTTGTAGTTACTACAAATAGAATGAAATAGAGGAACGAATTTAATTTTTTTTTTGATCTCAAGAAGAAAAAATAGGGAGGGGCCTGTTTAATTCACTTCCTAGAAGATGGAAATTTTGAAAGAGTTTGTTTTTATGAGGTTAAATATTTCAAAAATATTCTAACCAACATAATCTTTAGACCTAAACGGACAGTTTTGCGAATGACCAGAAAAATAAACTAGCTCTGTTGTGACCCAAATGTAAAATGTGCAAAACTTATAATGACCAGGCTCTGTGCAACGTAAGCTGACATTTCCTCACAGACAGGTGGCTAGTGAGGCTTGGGTTTCGGGATGTGCCGTGACTTGCTGCAGTGTAAACAGGGAGAGCCGTTCTTCTCCCACTGAGTGCATCGCTATTTTTGGTCCAGGTCATTCTCTGTTCCCAGGGCCCTCAGTGTTCACCTGTACAAGAAAGATTTTTTTAATACTTTCTGTTCATCTTGTGATCCATCTTAATCTCACCCTGCTCTTGTGACTTGCTCGTTCCAGGATTTGGGGACCACAAAGCCCACAAAGTCCTTTCTCTTCATAACCTGCCATCCAAAGACATTTTTGATGCTCAAACAATTCCCTGCTGTTTACCACTTCAGAGGTGTCCTCCAAATAATTTTCCCCTCTTAACTTCAATAGTAGCGTTTCTACTTTTCATCTGACTTGGTAGCTAATAAATCAAGAGGCAGGAGAGAGAGAAAGAAAAACACCTTTATTGTAGATTCCTTTATTTTTATGTTTTTCAGGGGTTATTTACTAAAGGATGGCCTTCGATATGTTCTTACTTTTATATTGTCACATTTCTTTTATAACTAAAATTTGTGGCTTTCTCTCTCTTACTCCTCTTTTGAAAACCATTCTATGATTCCATAGAAAACATCATTGAAAAGTATTGCAATCGACAGATGTCTTGTTATTAAACTTACTCTAGTCACCTTGATTCATATTTATAGACTTCTTGAGAGAATACACATGTTTCTCACAAAATAGGGATGTACAGTATTTAAAAAATATAGTAGGACCTTTGAGGGGGTTTGCTTTTTCGTGGATTTGAGTGTACAATAATTTGATCCTTTCCCTAAGTCATGGGACTTATCTATATCAGGAAGGATATGTTTGGAGTCAGCAACAGAAAAGCCATCTCATACTGGCTTATCAACGAGAAACTTTAATATGCCGCGTAGCAGGAAGGTGAGGAGCAGGGAAGCCCCCAGGGAAGGTCGAAGGCCCCTGTCCATGTGCGTGTTCTCTTCGTTCTGTTTGTCTGTGCCTTGGCTCCTCTTAGGCTGCGGCAGTTCCAGACACAGCAATGTTCAGGGGACAAAGGAAGGACTGTCTCTCCTTGTGTTTCTTTGTTAGGGCCCAGGACACATTCGCCAAGCTCTTCAAATAGACTTTCACTTTGAATTGACTATGATTGGGTCACACACCCATCCCTGAACCAGCCACTGGCAAGGGGAATTTGAAATACTGTGAGTGACTTAGGCAATTCTTTTGGGGGTCTTGACTCTGCCTCCAGACTTCCCTTTGTACTTATTCTCAGCCAGGCTAATCATTTAGGAGCTGCATTAACCACTAAAACACACCAAAATTTCAGCGTAATGTGGTGTTCTAAAATAGCTGTTGATCTCATGCTCTAACGCCAGATTTATTAAAGACACAGCTGCACCTTGTGTAGCTTGTGTTGGTGCCAAGCAAAGTCCAGGCTGGAAGGAAAAGAAACTTCTTTGGGATATTATTAACTTCTGGGCCTACTCTACCACGTACATGAAAACCTAGGTGGGTTTTGTCCATAGCAGAAAGTGACCCAAAGATGATTGCAACTCTCCCTTGGGTTTAATTCCTTATGAGTTGGGGAGGCTCACACAGCAGTCTTCCAGATTACTGATACGCAACTTGGTTAGAATTTAATTTTCTGGAAGATAATTATTTACAGGAAGGTCTTTCTGTATAAGACCAATAAAAATTGAGTAGATTTTCCCTCCTGAAACCAGTTCCTCCCCAGGCTTTCACCTCCCTTCATCTCTACTCCCCTATTTGCTGGAGTCATGGACATGGGCTTCATCCTTGGTTCTTCCCTGTTCCTCATACTGCAGTTCTAATCCATCAGTTCAGCCCCACATTCTACTTCCAAATGAATCAGGATTCCTGACTTCTCTCCAACCACAGGCCACCTCCTAGTGGTGACTCTGGAGGGACTGACACTTTCTGGTCCTCCCAGCGCTCCATCTAGACTACTGCTCACACTTCCAACACATTCCTAGCACGGTGTTCAGCGCAGACTTAAAGAAATGTAAACTGCATATTACGTCTTAAAATCCTTCAATGACCTCCCATTGCATGAAGATAGCATGCACACATACCCATGGCTTGCAATGCATGTGAAGTTGGCCCTGCTTGTCTCTGGAATCTCATCTGGCAAGCCCTGCCTTTGTTTTAGCCTCACTGGGCTACTTTCTGCTACTTGAACTAAATTAAGTTGTTCCTATCATGGGACCTTCATTCAAACTATTCCCTTTGCTTTGACCACATTTTCCCCTGTTCTTTGGATGACCCTTTCCCCTGCTCCTGAGCTAGTCTCAGCCTGATCGTTGCCTTCTCATGGTGGCTTTCTCTGTTCACGCAGTCTACACAGACTTCCTCTCTTGGCGGGTGCTGGTGGCACAATTTGGAAATAAATAAAATTTTGAAATGTCTTACCCACATAAGACATTTCTCAGTTTGTACTTGTGTGCCTCTTTGTTTGTTTCCCTATTTATTATCCATCTCTCTCACTAGACCCAAGGCTCTGCGAGGGCAGGGTTGGCTCCATTTACCACTGCACATGGTTCTCAAGAACAGGGCCTGGCTCCAGTATGGGCCTGACTCCACCCTATGGATGGAAGTGCAAGGACTAAATCCCTTGTGCAATGATAATTCCCTTGACGGTGGGTAACGTCTGTGCATTGCTAGCACCTCCAGAGTGTTCACCAAGTAATATGTCCTCAATATGTGTTCATTGCTGAATGAATGGGTACCTCCTGTTAGAAGAATAAAAATTAGCATTTGACTGAAGGATCAGGAAGTGCAAGAATGGATTTCTCACCATTTGAAGAACTTCAATAGCATCATTAGCAAATATTCAACAGGGTTTGTGATATTTTCAGGTAAGTTTGGTACCATTATAGCACATCACTATTTCTTTAATGAGAAAGGTAACACTTAAAGAGTCAGTAAGCCAGAAGAAAATAATCACAAAAGAGGAGAGTGGGAGAATCACTGCATCCAAATCTAACTTGATCGTGTATTAATAAACATCCTCACAGACTCATGGAAGGTGCAAACAGCTACAGATAAACCTCTTCGGTGACATATAATAAAAAATCAGCCTTGTCTATTTTAGGGCCCCATTTTGAACTACCCGACGGCTAACTGAACCATTTTAGCCATATAATGTTAGCACTATATAGTATTTAGTACGTGGTGAACACTGTTCTAGTACATTCACTCTTTAAGACTTTCACAACCCTATCATATAGGTTCTATTACTATGCCTGTTTTATGGAAGAGAGGTTAAGGGACTTGCCAAAGATCACACAGTTAGCAAGTGGGAGATCTGGGTTTCACAGATAAGCCTATAATTTTCAAAGAGCAAAGGGCTCTCTTGGAATGACCATAGCGAAGAAGCTGAAGATGAATGTAAATGAGAGTTATAAGTGTTAAAATTCATTGTCTTTTATACTGGTCATAGTTCCCTGGGTCTCACAGATAGTAACTCTGTAAGCAGTTATTTTTTCTTTTATTAATATAATTTTAGGCAGGCACAATGCAATATATAAACATACGAATGCGCAAAAACTAAGTGATGATTCGTATTATAAAGACTATTAGAGAACTCAACTCATCTTTCAGGAAATGCTTATGTCAGTTCTGCAGGGAAGCTCTCCCCGATCCCATGACCAGATCAGCTCCCAGGCTGTCGCGGTGCCTCACAGCCCTTATTGCCATCATAATTAGTTAATAATGCATGGAGTTGTTTAATATCCGGTCTTCCTGATGCAATATAATGTATATGAGTATGGAATATAATGCATCTGTGTGTCTCTTTTCCCCAACGTACCTCCCGAGTCCAGCACTGTGCTGGCATACAGCAATCTACAATACATATTTGCTGAATGAGTGAATGAACTGATACTGGCAGAGGTACCAGGATGGACTAATTCCTCCTTGTTGTATCCCAGCTTGTGCCCTGCCCTTCTTTCTTTATACAAAAATGCTTGGTGGCGTAACGATACCACAGAGACTCTCAGAGAGCAATTCCTTCTCCTGAATGGAACTGTACATAGTTGAGCTCCCATAGTACAGAAAGCCCTGTGGTTGCCGTGACACTGTGGTCCCTTTCTCAGTCCTTCTCAGGTGGAAGGAACAGAGAGGAAAGGGTAGCTGATCCCCTTCCCCAGCCAACCCAATCTTAGAGAAATAGGAAAAATCGGCTTTTGGTATAACAACAGCAATCTCTTTCCCTGCATGAAAGATAGAATCAAGTTGCCCATTTATGGTTAAAGCAGGATTTTAAAATAGCCAATCTAACAAAGGCAGTGAGAAGCAGAAGCAGAGACAACATATGCAACGATTCATTTTAGAAAAATGTCCCACAAACGGATCCTGCAGTTGGAACTTAAAAGGCCCCAGATACAATCGTGTTCTGGAGAGTCCCTGAAATTGACTCTGACACTGAAGAGATCCTAAGCAATATTACCCAGGGAGGAAGAGGAATGGGGCACCCATCACATTGTCATGTTCTGCCCTGTTCTCAAATTACAAAGTCGGATGCAGTCCGGAGTTGAGGAATGGTGTTCTTACTCTGCTGGTGCCTACCCCATGTAGGTCACGAGGGTCGGCTGGGCAGGGTGCTCCTCCGGCTTGTTTTTAGAGAGCCCCATCTCTCTTGATTATCTTGGCATCCCTTCCTCCTGGCCAGAGAGTTTGCCTGTGAGATCTCCTCCTGCATTCTGTCTCGTTTCTGCATTTTGAGGTGGCTCTAAATATCAGGCTACCCTAAAATCCCAGGAGTTCTGTTTTTAGAAGGGACTTGGAAGTCCCACCAATCCCACTGGCAGAACAGAGCATCTCTTTAAGGAGATGCACAAACTCAACATGACATCGTGTCTGCTGCAGCCTTGTCTGCTTACACGACTTTTGGAAATCACATTCAAATGATAATCCAGTGACACTGTTTCTATGATTCTGATCAAAATCAGAATTGTACCCATTCTTGTAATCCATCCTCTTGCATTTTCCAAAGACTCCCAGAGCCCATATCTTTGAGGTAGGATTTCACCATCTTGTGCCAACTAAGTCTTTTGCTTTATCTGCGCTGATGGCATCAGTTTTCCTTGGGGAAACTGAAAATTCTTGGGCCTTGTCCGAGACCTGTTGACTCATAATCTCTGCGAAAGGGGCCCTGTGGTCTGTGTTTTAACAGTTTATATAGTTAAGCGTGGCTGAAGCTTACCTTTGTATTGACTGAGAATTAAAAAATGGGCTTCTTCAGCAAATTAATAGATCAAAAAAGATGATGAGTCATTGGTTTAACCTTCCCAGAAAAAAATCTAAAAACATAGTTTAAAGCAGCATTATTTAAATATGAATAAAAGGTGTAATAAAAATAAATGGTTTTATTAATGGGTCAATATGTATAAAATACTTAGTATCTGGCACATAATAATGTATAAATGCTGGCTAGTATTAAAATTATTATTATTTAGTATCACAGGATATTCATTAATTAAATGTAGTCCCTAATTTTTTCCTGGAGAGTATTTAAAGGGCCTTGCAAAGATACAAACTAAACAGTGTTAATAAATTCAAGAGACAGTGAAAAATAATCACATTAAAAAAAGGAAATGAAGTTTCAATGCATGTCATAAGAATACACATAACTAACTCTTCTAATTTTACTTATTGCATCTATTTTATATTATTCTGTATACCTAAGGTAATTGAGACTGGCTAGCTGTTCACCCTATCTTTTCTGTTTTCTTTCTGGGCACTTCTCTACCTGCCCCAGGAAGCCCTCCCTGCAGTCCTCTACTCTTTCTTCCCAGAGCTCCAGGCTGTGGGTTGGCACCTTTGGTGACCTTGCACTATGTCAGAGCCCATGACCCTCTGGGCCCCTAAATTTGTGAAAACTGACCTTCTTCCCACTTGTCCCCTATCTACTGTTGATGGGATTTTACCAGGATAAGAAATAGATTTCTACCGTAGTAAGCTAAAGAAAATTTGAGCTTCCTGAAGTAAAATATGATGTATGTGAATTCTGCACATATTTCTTCTTTGGCATGAACATTCACATGAAGTTTAGTAAGCCAGTGGTCTGCTTTAAAGTTTCACCCACACACAGTCCTGTGGCAAGGCTCAAAGTCAACTGCATAAAGACACGGGTTTATGAAAAATGCCCTCCTTTTCCAACGCATCATGAATATCCAAATGGTATCCTCATATAAGGTGTGAAAACAGCTACTTCTTCTCTGTCAGAGTAAAAAACTGTGTTACAATTGTCGTGGAAGTTAAATGAATGGATTCCATCCTCAAATGGAAATGCATCCAAATTCCACCGTTTACCAGCTACATAACATTGGGGAAGCCACCAAGCATCTCCAAGGATTAGTTTTTTCATTGGTAAAGGGGGATAAAGCTGTGAAAATTAAGAGAGATGAATGTGTTGGAAAGTGCTTATCACAATGCCTGGCCCCCAGTGAACGCAAATTTTGTTATTTTACGTAGGTCAAAAATGAAGAGGAGTGGGATAGATTAGTACCGTGTATCAGAGACCCTCGCTGAGTGGGAGAGGCTGCACCCCACGCCAGAATGACTTTGCAAGATGGAGCCGCTGTGCTAAGCACGAAGGGAGTGCACGTGTAGGAGAAATGAGCAAGAGAGGAAGAAAAACTTTGTCTTTCCATATGCAGACACTTGCATAACATTTCCTTCTTGAGTTCTTGAATCCCAACGAGAGAACGGAGCGTATGTTTGGGAAGAAGGCTCATGAATTAATATTGCTCCCAATGGAGAAGCTCACAGAAACTTTGAAGTGTTTATTAAAGAGTTGATAATGAGGAGAAAACTTTTTGAAAATCATATTAAAAAGTGCCTCCCAAACTGCTTCAATAATTTAACCTTGGAATCACAAGACTCTCCTGGAATAGAAAGGACACACTTTTCTCTCCCCGCACCGTCCCCGGTGTATGGCGTGTGTGCTGATAGCTGAGGGCTTCTTTCTAGGAGTCGGTGGTGGAATGATACTCTTTTGTGACCAATCGAATAATTACTCAAGTTGAAATTTGTAATCCTGATATCAAATATTCCATAATGACATCAATTTAAACTTAATACTGCTCTTATCTTTTGACAAAAATAAGGTTTAATATGTTTTTCTCCTACAGGGGGTGAAATAAGGAAAGACTTTATTATACAAGATAATTAAAATTCTTCCTGAGGTTAAAAGTGATTTAAAAAGAATCACAACATGAGATAATTAGGCCTTATTAGACACTTTATCTGCTTCGCTGAAGTCACTTTTTCCAGGATGATAAAATGTGCCTTTGTCTTTTTTTAGAAAGCTGGATACCAAATTTGGGGAAAAAAATGATCTTTCCTCCTCCTCTTAGCCTCAGCACATGACTGTGTGAATGGATTTGTGGAAATAATTTAATGACAGGGTCACAGTTTCCAAAAGCTAGACCTTTATAGAATGTGATGGTTTTCAAGTACTTATTCATTTTTCTAGTGGAATTACATTTTACCCTCTATTTTTAGTTGGTTAACAGAAAATGATATGAATTTGTGTTTTCTCATTTTTTTCCCCCCTGACAGGCAGAATAATAACAGATTAGTTTTGGGATATTTAACAAAATCCTTTTGTTACTTGACAGACTCGTTTATGCTTTCTTGTGCCATAACAGGTAAGGCAAAGAATGTCAGTGTTTGTGTTTTTAATGTCTAATGAACATACAATAACCGTGCAGTAGTGGATGGTAGTTTTTAGATGAAAAGTGGTTCAAGCATTTAAAGCACATGATGTTTTTGTAAGAGGAAGCAGGTACCGTAGGAGCATGGGAGTTTTGCCAGACTTCTAAACTATATCCCTGCATGAGGTCTGATATTGCTATTCTGTTCTGCTTTTAGGCTGAGTGGCGGTGATGCTATGACTGCCACCCTCTGCTAACGGCTCTTTGGGCTTCCAGTGGGTTCTTTAACAATGTTCAATGCAACTAACAATCAGTGAATCAAGTAGGGCGGGTTTGCACCCATAAATTTGTATCCAACTTATTTTTATCTATTGATCAGTGGATGAAAAGAAATTGTTATACTTTGCCTTTAAGAAAACATTTCAGTTTTCTTGACAAAGACTTGCTTATACAGGTTTTATCAAATCGCTCTTTCCTTCTGAGTGACCCTTTCTTTCAAGGAAAGGCTTATGATAGATCAGTATATCAAGGGTGAGGTAACAGACACAGATCTCTTTGAATGAAAGCTAGGAGCATAGAATTGTTAAGTAAATGTCTATTTTAAGGTGAAATTTCTAGAAGAGAAATATTAATAGTATGCTTCAATAGAAAAATAGCGTCTGTTGTACTCTTGTGGAGTCTATTGTAAATGATATAAAGGAAATTGTTGCTTTAAAGAAAAACTTAAACAGCAAAATAAGAATGAAATGAAGCCAAATTTGTGAGTGTAAAGGGAGTTATTGCAAAGGTATCTATTAAATAAGGTTTTAAATGTTTTCCTGTAAGTGTGCTGCTGCTTTTCAGGATACAAGTGCTACATGCACTTTTTTTTCTCAGTCAAGCTGGTAGATCTTACTGGGAAGAGTATGACACCTTCAGCGTCCCAGTGATGGGTAAGAATTAATAAAAAAAAAGTACACAGAACATGAGCATAGAGCTTAACCAATAATTGCAAAACAAATGTGCATACTGCCACCACTCAGGTAAAGAAATAGAAGACTGCCAGCCCAGTTGATTTCTGTATATTGATTTTGAATCGGGTATACTTACTACATGATATTAACCCTAATAACCAGTGGAATACTTTGGATTTTTTTAAATCACACCTGTGTCATCTGTGAGTAGGGGTAGCTTGATTACTTGCTTCTCAATCCCTTTACCTTTAAGTTTGTTTTTGCCTGACTGCAGTGGCTGGGACATTCAGTACAACGTTGAATAGAAATGCTGATTTCATCCTTGTCCATTCCCAGTCTCAGAAGGGAATGTTTAATGTTTCACCATTAAATATAGTGTTTGATTTTCTTGATCATTTGCTAATATTTATCTCAACAGGATGTTGAATTTTATCAAATGTCTTTTCTGCCTCTGCACAGATTATCATAATATTCAGTAAATGCACTGAATTACACTGATTGATTTTCTAATGTTAAAACAACTTTGGATTCTTGGAGCAAATCAAAGTTGTTCACATTGTATTATTTCTATGTGTAGCTGGATTTAATTTGCTAATATTTTATTTAGGATATTTGAATGTCTCTTCATAAGTGAGATTGGCCTACCATTTTTTTTTTCTTGTTGAGTTTTGGACCAAGGTTATCTTGACCTCATAAAATGATTTGAGACGCGTATCTTCTTTTTCTGATCCCTGGAAGATTTCTTATACAATCGGAGTTATTTCGTTCTTAAATATTTACGACTACTCACTGGTGAAGCTATGTAGGCCTGCAGTTTTCTTTATGGGACTGTTTTAAATTCTATTCATTTTTATGATAGCTTTCTATGTCGTGTTTCTCTAATAATTTGTCAATTTTTTCTGTTTCTAATTTTTTTGGCATAGTATGGTATCATTTATATTTTCCTCCTATCGTCATTTTTAATGTTTGCAGCAACTGTAGCATTGTGTCCTTCTTTCCTGGTATTGACTGTTTGTGCTTTTCCTTTTTTCTCCTTAATCAGTCTCTCAAGGCATTTATAAACTGGGCTTTTTTAATTCTTCTCATTTGTATATTTGTTTCCTGTTACAATAATTTATGATCATGCCCCTATCATTTCCTCCTTTTTTCTTCGTTGAATTTAATTTATTCTTCTTTTTCTAACTTATTGATCTGGAAGCTTAGCTCATTACATTTTAGCCTTTCATCTTTTCTAATATATGCATTTAAGCATATGTGTTTTTTCTAAATCCTGTCTTTTCTGCTTTCCACAATATATACTAGTTTTGTTATCCATCTGTCAAAAATTGTTTTTTCTTTATGATTTCTTCTTTGATCCATTTGTTAGTTAAATGTATATTTTTCATGCTAAAGAAAATTGGGAGACTTTTTAGAGTTATCTTGTGCTTATCAATTTCTAGCATAACAACACTGTAATCAGAAAATATAGTCTGAGGTTTCAGTTCTTTTAAATTTGTTGAGACATTCTTTATGGCAGAGTATATTGTTATTTCTAAAGCTGTTTCATGCATTTTTGAAAAGGAAGAATATTCTGTTGTTATTGAGTTTGATTGTTCTATATGCCCACTGGTTCAGGTCTGTTTATCATGTTCTTCAAATCTGCTTTCTCCTTACTGATTTTTGTCTGCTGCTGCCTTCAAATACTAAGAGAGGTGTGTTGAGACTCCCTATTATAATCATTAACTACTTAATTTCTCTGTGAGTTTCTGTCAGTTTTTGTTTTGTTTGGTGTTATATTATTAGGTGAATATGGTTTGGAATTGTATGTCCCTAATTGAACATTTATCACTATAAAGGCACTTCTTTATCTTTACTGGTGCCTTTTTCTTTAAGTTTTATTTTGTGTGGCATTTATATGCTACGCCAGTTTTCTTGTAGTTAACATTTGTATGGTATACCTTGTTACATTTTTTTTTACGTTAAACCTTTATGTTTAAAGGTGTCTAAACCTTTGCTTTAGACATCTTAAATAGCATTTTTTAAAATCTAAGCAAACAGGCGTTGTCTTTTAATTGGAACTTTATAATCCAGTTACATTTAATGCGCTTGTTTATATTTTAGAGCTTAATTCTGCCATCTGCCTCTCTGCTGTTTATTTGTTCTGCCTATTCTCTGATTTCATTCCTCTTATTTCCTTTGAATTGAGCATTTTTAATCTTTCAATTTCCCACTTTTACCTTATTAATTTGGAAGATGTATTCTTTTTTCTATTTGTTTAGTAATTATTCCTGGAAATTATCAAGCTTCCCTGATTTACCAAAGTCCAATGTTAGTCAAAACTTTTACTCTTCTCCCAGACAATATAAGAATATTAGATCATTTTCACTTTATTTACCATTTGTGGAACTTTTGTCATTTTTTTTGCATATTTCATTTTTTCTCAAAATATATTTAAATCCCACTACCATTATTATTATTTACTGTTTTATGCAGCCAATATGAGTTAATATTAATATTTACATATATGTAAAAAGAGAAAGAGAGAACTTTATTTCAAGGAATTGGCTGAGGCAATTGTCTGAAACCCACAGGGCAGGCAAACAGGCTGGAAACTCTCAGGGAGGAGTTGATGCTGTCTTTAGGCACAATTTTTTCTTCCTCAGGGAAACCTTAGCTTTGCTTTTAAGGCCTTTCAATTGATTAGATGAGATTCCCCCACATTATTGACAATAATCTTCTTTACTCAAAGTCAGCTGATTGTAGATATTAACTGTATCTGCAAAATACCTTCACAGCAACATCTAGGTTAGTGTTTCATTGAGAAACTGGGCACTGTAGCCTGGCCAAGTTGACACATGAAACTAACCATCACAGACATCAATTAGACATTTATTAGGCAGCTTTTAATATATTCAATGTCTCTTACCATCTCTTCTGTTTTTATTCTTTCGTCTCTGTATCTATTAACTTGTGGATTTTTTTTGATGCATTTCAAATGTACCAATTCTCTTTTCTGCTGTACCTAGTCTGCTGTTACGTTCATCTACTGATAAAAAACACTCTGTTACTTTTTAGCTTTTATAAAGTAACACTCTGTTACTTTATAGCTTTTCATTTCTTGCCCAAATTTTTAAGTTTGTCTGTTACATTTTTCTTTTTACCATAGAAAATATAGTTGCTTTATAATACGTCCCTGCCATTCCCAATCTCTCAAGTTCTTCTTGGCCTTTCTGTTTTCTATTGTTTCTGTGGATATTTTTCAGTTTGTCCTGCATCTCTGTATTTGTGTCGACTCTCTGGTTACCTTTCTGTGCTGGACATTGTGTTTGAAAAATGATTAGTTGAGGCTGGGTGCAGTGGCTCACATCTGTAACTAGCACTTTGGGAGGCCAAAGTGTGAGGATCGTTCAAGGTCAGGAGTTGGTGACCACCCTGAGCAAAACAGTGAGATCCTATCTCCACAAAAAATAGAAAAAATTAGCTACTCAGGAGGCTGAGACAGGAGGGTCACTTGCGCCCAGGAGTTTGAGGTTGCAGTGAGCTATGATGATGTCACTGCACTGTATGTAGCCTAGGCAACAGAGTGAGACTCTGCCTAAAAAAAAAAAAAAAAAAAAAAAATTGTAAACTAATTGAAAACTAAGATAATGTTATCTTTTCTCCGTAGGTGTTTTTGATTTGCTTGTCAGGTGTCTGGATATGGTGTTCATGCAAGATCACCGTAATCCAGGTTTAAGGAATGAAGTATCATGAGCTATCCAGATGAAAGAAGGCACTCTAAAAACTCTTTCAATGCTGGTTTTAATACAGTTAACATTTGCTATTTGGAAAAAGACTTTAGGAGCTTTGGTTCAAAGTATGGCGGGGGGTTACTTACCAGGATTCCTATCCTGGCATATCAAGACCTTGACTTTTGTTCTTTAGCCGGAGGGGTCCACCAAAATTTCATCGCAGTCACTTAGCCCCCTTTTTTAAATCAGCAAAAGTGGCCTTGAGTGCTTTACTCACCTTGCTGTGTTTTACCATGCTGGATCAGGATCACCACATTGTAACTGCTTAATACCTCATTAGTTCTTGGATGCTTTTCTATTTTGTTCAGGTTTTTCAGTGTCCTCAGAAGGAGGGATGGTTCCAGTTACCTAGGCTACCATTACTGAAATCAGATGCCCAGTATCTGTTTATTTTTAAGATAAACAATATCTTACTTAGTTTCTTCACTAGGACTTTAAACAAGAAGTGATTTGCTTATAAATAGAATAATTTACCTAGGACTATTTTCTGATTTTACCAAATAGTTTTCACACTTATATTAATTAAACCATATGAAAAAGATGAGTTAAAGAAAAAGGACATATAAAAACACTTATAAATCTTCTCTAGTTATAGAGAGCTTGACTGCTGGTGTGGGCTTATAATCCTAATTCACTGTCTCCCTTTTACCCAATTAGTTCCCTTCTGTCCTCTTTTATTGCCTTCCTACTCTAGTTGCAAGGGCCTTACAAACTCAGTGGACTCCTCTTATCCTGTTTTCATGCTCATCTCCATTTTATATGCTCAGCTCATACTGACCAAGGCTGAAGGAGCTTTCCCACCACATGCGGGGAGAGTCTGTAAGCATCACTTTTCAGGATATCTTTTTCTAGTATGTGCAGAAGAGCTCTAGGCATGTATGCTCTCTTTAGGTATTTTTCTAATGCTGATATATCGCCCATCCCTTGACTCCTGTCTCATATTCCAGTTCTCCTCTGTAACTGTTACTGCTTTGAGGCCTGATCTCTTGACTATCCCTCTATATAGGGATAGATATTTCCTTGCAGTTGTCACTTGCTGCTTGGGGCCATGCAGTATGTGAACTGAATTCTTAGAACCATGACATCACTTCTGCTTGGAACATTCTATTGCTTTGTTCCTCCTCAGAGATTGAATTTCTACAGCCATTGGAGCTCTTCTATACCAAGTCGCTATGCACCACACCTCTTTGGACCCTGTGGTTTGGACTCCTTCATACCTGCCCCTCCCTTGGTGAAACGACCTCTCTGGATACCCTCTATTTCCTACTATCCTGGGACATTAAAGGCCCAGGAAGGTGATGTGAGTACAATTTTTTCAATCTTAAGTTACTATGGCTTTGTTGCTGCTGGTATTTTTACACTCTTATTTTAATTTATTTTTAATTTTTTGAGACAGGGTCTTGCTCTATCACCTGGCCTGGAGTGCAGTGGTGTCATCGTCGCTCACTGCAACCTCAAATTAGCAGGCTCCAGGGATCCTCCTGCCTCCACCTCCCAGGTGGTTGGGACTACAGACATATTCCACCACACCTGGCTAATTTTTTTTCTTTTTTTTGTACAGATGGGGTTTCCCTCTTGCTCAGGCTTATCTCGAACTCCTGGCCCCAAGTGAGCCTGCCATCCAGGCTTCCCATAGTGCTAGGAGTACAGGCATGAGCCACCATGTCTGGATTTTTGTTTTTGTTTTTCTTTCTGCCATTTGTCTCTTCTGACGTTTCTGTTTCTTATGGTTACATTCCTTACACTGCACTGTTGATTTTGAAGTTTTTCCTGGCATTCATTCATTGTGATTTAAGTTATATTTACACTATTTCTGTTCTCCACACATTCTTATTTTCTGTTTTTTGTCTCTGCTTGTGCTTTGGCCACATATTCCTTGAGAACAGCTCAAGAGTGCTAAGGTGTCACACACTGGCCACTTGCTTACTTGGGCTACTGATTTCCCTGTTGTGTAGTTGTCACCATGACTTTCTTAGAAAGAAATTGGACCCCAGGGGACTCTCCTCTCTGGAAACAAACAGTCCCACTGTCTGGATATTATCAATGTTCTCATTTTAGAACATCTGCCCCTACCGCTGCACAGCAAGATCAAAGGATACACTCCTCATGTGACTCAGTATGAACAGATTTTTTTTAAATTTCAAGATATTAAGGGGGTACAAATGTTTTAGGTTACATGGATCACTTTTGTAATGCTCGAGTCCTGGCTAAAGATGTGCCCGTCACCCAAATAATGCTCATAGTACCCATTAGGTAGGTTTTTGCTCCTGTCCTCTCCCAAGTTGATTTTCAGAATTTTACTTGGCTGTGTGCACATGTGTGCTCATTGGTTAGTACCAATTTAATAGCAATTACATGTGGTGTTTGTTTTTCCATTCTTGAGACACTTCACTTAGGAGAATGGTCTCCAGTTCCATTCATATTGTTGCAAAAGGTATTAATTCATTTTTTATGGTTGAGTAGTACTCCATTATACCCACACGCACACACACACACCACACTTTATTAACCCACTCATGAATTGATGGACACTTGGGTTAATTCCACATCTTTGCAATTGTGAATTGTGCTATAATAAACATGTGAGTGAAGGTGCGTTTTTGAAGAAAAGTTTTTTTTACTTTGGGTAAATACCCAATAATAGGATAACTGGATCAAATGGTTTACTTTTAGTTCTTTGAGGAATCTCCATACTGTGTTCCATAGAGGTTGTACTAATTTGTAGGCCCACCAGAAAGTGTATAGCATTCCTTTGTCTCTGTATCCATGACAGCATCTATTGGTTTTGGACTTTTTGATAAATGCCATTCTAACTGGGGATATCTCATTGTGGTTTTAATTTGCATTTCCCTTGCATTTTTTTCATATGCTTATTGGCCGTTTGTCTTTCTTTTTTTGAGCAGCTTCTGTTCATGTCTTTTGTCCACTTTTTTAATAGGGTGGTTTGTTTTTTTCTTGGTGATTTGCTTGAGTTCTGTGTAAATTCTGGTTATTAGCCCTTTATCAGATGTATAGCTTGGCAAATATTTTCTCTCATTCTGTAGGTTGCTCTGTTAATTGCTTCCTTAGCTTTGCAGAAGCTTTTTAGTTTAATAAAATTCCATTTATTAATTTTTATTGTTGCATGATTGCCCTTGGGATCTTTTTTCATAATTTTTTTGCCTAGGCTGATATCTAGAAGAATTTTACCTACATTTTCCTCTAGAATTCTTATGGTTTCATGCCTTTGATCTAAGTCTTTTATCCATTTTGAATTAATTTTTGTGAGTGGTGAGAGGTAGGGGTCCTGTTTCATTCTGTATGTGGCTATAAAATTTTCCCAGCACCATTTATTAAGTAGGGCTTCTTTTCCCCAGTGTGTGTTGTTGTCTGCTTTGTCAAGGATCAGTTGATTGTAGGTAGATGGTTTTATATCTGGGTTCTCTGTTCTATTTCATTGGTCTATGTCTCTATTTTTGTACCAATCATATGCTGTTTTGGTTGCTATAGACTTGTAGTATAGTTTGAAGTCTGGTAATGTGATGCTTCCAGTTTTCTGTTTTGTTTTTATTTTTTAATTTATTTTATTTTATTATTATTATTGTTATTTTGATTAAGATTGCTTTGGTTATTCAGGCTTTTTTCTGGTTCCATACGAAGTGTAGAATTATTTTTTCCAGATCTGCGAAGTATGACTTTGGTAATTTGATGGGGATTGCAGTGAATTTGTAAATCACTTTGGGTATTACGGACATTTTAACAATGTTGATTCTACCGATCGATCCATGAGCAAGATATGTTTCTTCATTTGTTCATATCTTCTGTGATTTCTTTCCTAAGAGTTTCGTAGTTCTTCTACCGATCTTTCACCTCTTTGGTTAAGTATAGATATTTTATTTTCTTTGTAGCAGTTGTGAATTGTACTGTGTCTTTTATTTGAGTCTCACTTTAGCTGTTATTAGTATATAGAAATGCTACTGATTTATGTACATCGATTTTGTATCCTGAGACCTTGCTGAATTTATCAATTCCAGGAGACTCTTGGTGGAATCTATGGTGTTTTCTAGATACAAGATCATATCATCAATGAAGAGCAGTAATCATTCAACCTCTTCTTTCCTGAATTGGACACCCTTAATATTATTCTCTTGTCTGATTGCTCTGGCTAGAACTTCCAGAGCTATGATGAATAAAATGGCGACAGTGGGCATACTTGTCTTGTTCCAATTTTTAGGAGGAATGCTTTCAACTTTTCCCTGCTCAGTATGATGTTGGCTGTGGGTTTGTCATATATGGCTTTTATAATTTTGAGATATGTTCCTTCTATGCCTGTTTTATTGAAGATTTTTGTCATGAAAGGGTGTTGGATTTTGTTAAATGCTTTTCTGCATCAGGAGGATCATAAGGTCTTTGTTTTTGCTTTTGTTTATGTGGTGAATCACCTTTATGGATTTACCTATGTTGAACCATCCTTGCATCCCTGAGATGAAACCTACTTGGTCCTGGTGGATTATTTTTTTGATGTGCTATTGAATTCAGTTTGCTAGTACTTTATTGAGGATTTTTGCATCTTTATTCATAAGGGATATTGGTCTGTAGTTTTCTTTTTTTGTTGTGTCCTTTCCTGGCTTTAGTATCAAGGTGATGCTGGCTTCGTAGAATGAGCTGGGGAGTATTCCATCCTTCTTGATAGTATGGAATAATTTCTGTGTTTTGGGTACCAGATCCTCTTTGTAGGTCTGATAGAATTCAGCAGTGAATCCATCTGGTCCAGGGTTGTTTTTTTTTTTTTTGTGAAGTTTTTTATTACTGTTTTGATCTCACTATTCACTATTGGTCTGTTCAGGAGTTCTATTTCTTCCTGGTTGAATCTGGGGAGCTTATGCGTTTCCAGGAATTTGTCCATTTCTGCTATATTCTCTAGTTTATGTGAATAGAGATTTATGTAGTATTCACAGATGATGTTTTGTATTTCTGCAGTATCAGTTATAATGTGACCACTTTCATTTCTGATTGAGCATATTTAGATCCTTTCTCTTCTGTTCTTGGTTAGTCTAGCAAAAGGTCTGTCAATTTTGTTTATCTTTTCAAAGAACCAACATTGAGTTTCATTAATCCTTTGTATTTTTTTATTATCTGATTCATTTAGTTCTTCTCTGACCTTCATTATCTCTTTTCTTCTGCTGGCTTTGGGTTTGGTTCTTCTTTTTCTGTTTCCTTTGGGTGTGACAATAGGTTGTTAATTTGTGACATTTCTGTCTTTTTGATGTAGGCATTTAAGGCTATAAATTTTCCCCCGAGGAATGCTTTTGCTATTTCCCAAAGATTTTACTAGCTTGTGTCCCCTTTGACATTTGGTTTAAAGAATATTTTGATTTCCATCTTAGTTTCATTCTTAACCCCATAATTGTTTAGCAGCAGGTTGTTTAATTTCCATGGCTTTCTGTAGGTTTGGGTGCTTCTTTTGCTTCTAGTTTTTATTCCACTGTGGTCTGAGAAGGTGCATGGTATGATTTTGATTTTTTTGAATTTATTGAGACTTGTTTTGTGGTCTAAGATATGATCAATCTTGGAGAATGTCCCATGTGCTGCTGAGATAATTTATATTCTATAGTTTTTGGATAGAATGTTCTGTAAATATCTGTTAGTTCTCTTAGATTTAGAGTTTGGTTTAAGTACATTGTTTCTTTATTTATTTTTTGCTTTGATGATTTGTTGAGCTCTGACAGTGGGGTGTTGAGGTCCCCAACAATTATGATGGTGCTTTATTTCTTTGCTTAACTCTAGTAAAATTAGCTTTACGTGCCTGGGAGATCTTGTTTTGGGTGCATCTATATTTATGATTATGTTATGTCTTCTTGCTGGATAGCTCCCTTTACCATTATATAATGACCTTTGTCTTTATTTACCTTTGTTGGCTTAACGCCAATTTTATCTGATATGAGAAAATCTACTCCTGCTCTCTTTTGATGTCTATTTGGGTGGAATATTTTTTCCCATCCTTTCACGTTGAGTCTGTGTGTGTCCTTGTTGTTTAGATGTGTTTCCTGGAGACTGCAGATACTTTGGTTGTGTTTTTTCATCCATTCAGCCACCCTGTGTCTTTTGATAGGTACATTCAGTCTATTAACATTGCTTGATAGCATTTACATGTGGGATGTTGGTCTGTTTGTCCTGTTGGGTGGTCCCTTATTGCTTTGTTTTACCTCTTGTTCTATTGTTTTATTTGATATAACAGTTGAGAGTTTTGGGGTTTTTTTTAGGTGAATTTACAATGGTGGGTATCTGTGTGCTGATTTCTGATAGTGCCATTCTGAGTAGTTTGTACAAGGCATGTCTGGTCATGGCAAATTCCCTCAGTGTTTGCCTGCATGGAAAAGACTCAGTTTCTCCACTGATTGTGAAACTTAGTTTTGCAGGATGCAAAATTCTAGGCTGGCTGTTGTTCTGTTTCAGTTGATTAAAGATGGGCTCCAGTTTCTTCTTGGCTTGTAAGGTTTCCACTGAGAAGCTGGCAGTTAGTCCGATGGGTTTTCCATTGTAGTTATTTGATGCTTTCGTATTGCTGCTTGAAGAATTTTCCCCCACATTTTCACTTTGGCCAAGTTGTTTGCTGTGTGGCTTGGAGCTGACTTATTTGCTATGAATCTTCCCAGCGTCCAATGTCCATTTTGTATCTGAATTTCTGGCTATACCAGGAAAGATTTTCTCGATAATTTCCTCAAATAGGTTTTCTATGCTTTTAGTTCTTTCTTTTCCTCCCTCAGGGATACCTATAATTTTAATGTTAGTTCACTTCACATAGGCCCATATCTCTCTCAGTGATTGCTTAGACTTTTTATGCTCTTCTCTGCCTCTTTGAGTACCTGCGTTATCTTGAGAGCCTTGTCTTCAAGCTCTGAGATTCTTTCTTCTCCTCAGTTTAGCCTGTTGTTAAAGCTCTCTGCTGCATTTTGAAATTTCCTAGGTGACTCTTTCATTTCTCTAAGTTCTATTATATCCTTTCTTATGCTGTCTACCTCTCTAGTGCCTTTTTCATTTTTTCATTGATTTCCTGAAATTTTTTTGGCTTCTTTTTGTTGGTTTTCAACTTTCTTTTCAATTCCATTCATCTTATTTGCCATACATATTCTGAATTCCATTTCTGTCATTTCAACAATTTCCTTGTGGGTGGGTCCACTACTATAGCTCTGTTGTGTCTGTTGGTGGTGTCAAACTATTTTGTTTTTTCATGTGGCCAGGGTTCTTTCACTGGTTTCTTTTCATCTGGCTCCCCTTTTCCCAGCTTTGGCCTAATAGGTTGCAGGGCATCTGTCCTCCTTTGCTGGGGACTCTCTCAAACCAAGTCCAGGAGTGATGACTACTCAGGGCTGGAGGGTTCTGAGTGAAGTTTTGGATTTTGCAGAGGTTATGCTGGCCCAGTGGTAGTGGTGGGGACTCAGTAGCAGGGTCTTAGGGTCTAGTCACAATTCTAGAGTCACAGGGGTAGAGTTGCAGGCCTGGTAGGGGCCCTGGATCTACAGGGGCAGAGCCTTAGACTTGGGCACAGTGAGAGCTTCAGAGTTGACTCTGGGGATTTCAGAGGCAGAGTCACCCTTACAGGGGGCTGTTCCACCAGTGTGGGGACTGCTGATGCCCTGTCATGCAGTCTCAGTGGCCTAGGGTTTGTGTAGGCAGGCTGACACTGCTGATTGGCCCAGGTTCTCCCCCGACACCTAGAATCCACTGATGCAGTCTCCCCAGACTTTCCAAGTAGTGTGTGTGGCTTCTGGGGCTCCTGCTTTGTCTGGCTTCCACACAGGGGAAGAGGCATGCTTGGCTCCCAGTCACAGGGCATCACACAGAGGAGTGTCTGTTCCCTCCCCAGCTCAGCAGTGGTGATGCAAAGGCTATTGCTGGGAGGCTGGGTCCCATGCAGACCTGGCTTTGTGCACCAGAATGATCAGGATGGCATCAATTGCAGAAACCTGGGATTAGCAGGCACCAGCTCTCTGCTACACCTACTCTCCAGTGGAATGTGTCTGCATGGACTCTGAGCAGCTCTCTAATCAGCCCAGAGGTCTGCAGTGGAGGAGGGAGACTACTCATAGATTGAACTGCCTGTAAGTTTTGTTTCTTTACAGAAAAGTAGTATTTCCTTGGGTTGTGTCTATTCTGCTGTCTTCCCCTTTTCAAAGCAATGTGAATTGTATTGGGACCCCCAGCTTAATCTCCAAGATGGTGAGTGATACTTGTGAATAAGAATCATCGGCTGGGCACGGTGGCTCACGCCTGTAATGCTAGCACTCTGGGAGGCTGAGGCGGGTGGATTGCTCAAGGTCAGGAGTTCGAAACCAGCCTGAGCAAGAGCCCGTCTCTACTAATAAGAGAAACAAATTAATTGGCCAACTAAATATATATAGAAAAAATTAGCTGGGCATGGTGGTGCATGCCTGTAGTCCCAGCTACTTGGGAGGCTGAGGCAGAAGGATCACT